>QFFD01000627.1:193711-209093 GCA_003314615.1 Pholiota microspora
TTTGTTTTTGTTTTTTTTTTTTTTTTTGGTACATTGGGTCATGAAATTTATCGCGTTTACAGCCAGCAAACAATGTTGCCGAACTGACAACCATTTTCACAATGCTTGTGTCATTTTCTGCAACCCAAGGTAAGTTTTCTCCTACCTTGAATCGTCTTTTGTCATTGAACTCCTGATCGTAGATATCGCTGTCGACGGTGACACTTCTACTTACCATGATTTTTCCCAATATACTGACAGAATCTGATAGGGTGGGCTCTAACGCTTCTTTCTCAAGATTGTCTATCCTACGCGTCAACTTGCCAAACCATTGGCTTGAATACAGGTTTTTTTGCATCCTTTACTGTATTCCTTGCTTTCAATAGCGAGGCATTTGCGTGCGTATGATTTTTTTTTCTTATACCAACGTCGCCAAAGTCTGTCTATCATAGGGCAAAGTGGGGTGTACCCCACATCACATTGGCGGGTTACCTGCGATTCTGGAGTATCATTTGCTTCGTTATCACCATATGGCTTGTAATTTTCAAAAAAGAGGTGAAGCAGTTTCTCATATGCCAATTCAGCAACTGACCGGTCATTATGTTTAGGACAAGGAACCAGCCAGTGAAGCAGATATGAGCATTAAAGCTGTCTATAAAACTATATGGACAATCTGTCAACTGAAGCGTGACTGCATTGATTTTCTATACAATGAGGTTGTAGTACTCATTTCTCTTTTATAGATATCCAGCTGCTCATTGTCGTGCATTTGTTCGCAAAAGTCGGGTTTGCTGCAAACGATGCAGCTACTGGCCTGAAGCTAGTCGAGAAAGGCCTTAAACGTGAAGATCTTGCTTTGGTTGTCCTCATTGATTTCCCATTCCAAATCATGGGAGGATGGTTGGCGGCGAAGTGGTCTCGAGGTGTTCGCCCTCTTCGCCCATGGATCTGGGCATTTTGGCCACGTCTTGGCTTTGCACTCATTGCTACACTCATCGTGTATTGGTTCCCCAGACCTCCTATCTCCACGGGATTCTTCATTCTGCTAATTGTTCACACTGTTTTGTCGTCATTTGCTTCGTAAGTCTCTTTGCTCTCTTGCTACGTCTGGCTCCTCATTGCTGGCATTTTAGAACTGTACAATTTGTTGGAATTTCGGCCTTCCATACTCGTGTATCGGACCCTCTGATTGGTGGGACGTATATGACAGTAAGCGTTCTTTCTGGTTTTAGGGATGAATATCCTGTTGATGATTATATTGCTAGTTATTGAACACATTCACGAACATGGGAGGTACCTGGCCGAAATGGTTTGTCCTAAAAGGCAAGTAACGTATGACACGCATAGGAACTCTGCTCATTCGTTATACAGGCATCGATCTTTTTAGTGTTGCAACATGTAAAGTGCCAGATGCTGCAGTTGATGTGAAAGGTAAATTACACATTGATATTTGTTACTTCGAGATACTGATATTACACGGCTTCGCAGCTACGGAATGCATTTCAGATCACGGCAAAGCTCTGTGCAAGGATATCAATGGCGTTTGTATCACGGAAACGGACGGTTACTATATTATTAGTGCCATATCCATCGGTTTTGGAATCATTTTCCTTGTGGCATTCATCCTCCCAACGGCTCGCAAATTGCAAAGTGAGAACTAAATTACTTACTTGGTCTTTCTGGTGCTCACACAATTCATAGGACTACCAACTTCGGTTTGGCGTGTCAAAATGAGTTGATCTCCTTTACTGTATTTAGTACAATGCTTCATGTTAGGGAGCAATACGAAGTAATTCAAGTCACACAAATTGCAATGATTCTTGTGGGAAAGACTGACCCTAAAGAAAATGTACCCACGGCCCAAATATTTTCCACGTGTGAATGCAAAGGCGCTTGCACTAAATCCTCATTTTTTACGGAAATTCATCCAACTCTTCCGACTCGAACGTATTATCCATACTTTGAAATCTCTCAAAATGTCTGCTACAACCATGCATTTCGGTCCTGAATGGATGCGCACAAAACATCAGCCTTTGTCCAGATCCACCCAGCCTCCTCCGTCGCCACCCCCAGTCAATACGAATCCCGGATCCGCTGTGTCTAGTTATTCCGCCCTCGTTTCTGCAACACCTCCTGCTCCTTCCGAGGCTAGCGACGAGGTCCATCCTTTCCGCTACTCGAAAGAAGAACTTATCCGGATTTATCAAGAAGGAGGAGGCAAAGGAGGACTCGGCTTAGAGGTAGAGAGGTGGGAAGGTGTAGTCCGCGAAGCCGGCGCCGAGCCTATTGCTTTGCGCGAAATGACTGAAGCCGAGAAGAAAGTACGTTGTCCGCTGTCATTTTTTTCGTGACTTGCTGTGCATATTTACCTAGGAAATAGCTTTTTGCAGGTCCTTTGAATTCAGAACTTCGTCGCCGACCAAGCCAGTCTACAGAGTTTCTTTCGCCTCTCACTACTTCAGGTCTGGATCGCCCCAGGTTGACGCATAGCACGTCGTCCAGTGCCAACAGTCCTTTACGAGAGCGTTTTGGCGCCCTTAAGCGCAGAGACAGTGGTGCAGCAGGATCTTCTGGTAACATTTTGGATCATATAATATGCCACCTTTCTAATTAAGCGTTCCTTTCAAGATTCGACGTTGCTCAGCCTTCCTCGTAAACCGTCTCTTTCGGCGTTGCAAGCACCAGCCGTCTCTCCTCGCGACATTTCTCCTCGCACGCGAGTCGGATATACTCCCAGCTTTGACGGTGTATTGAATAGTGGCGAGTCATGGATTGCCAGACGCCGTGCATCAGAAGTGCCTCTCAAGACAGGAAATGGCGCAGGTCGCGATTCTTTGGATAATAATCAAAACAAAGCATCTCGTATACGTGAAGAAGATGAACAAAGGACTGGACCAGACCCTCAAGGAGAAGGGCAATCCTACTTTCCTTCCACCCCACACCTACGCACCGAAGAACCACAACAATACGACGCGGCAGGCGTAGCAGCGGATGGAAATGGCAGCATTGTGCCAACAACCCTGTTCCCCACAAATGGGGCTACGAATACTAATAACTACGGAAATAATAATCACGTAGAAGTCGGCCCTCCTCCAGGCTTGGTCGATTTAGCTGCAGTTGAATGGTCATATAAAGATCCAACTGGTCAAATACAAGGTATCTAATACGTTGCTTTTGTTTGTTCCCCATTTAATGCGCGTTTTGGTTTGTTCAGGCCCTTTCCGTGCTGATTTAATGCAAAAATGGTATAACGATGGCTACTTTTCAGCGGACTTACCGATGAAGAGAGTCTTATACGATTTAAATTGGACAACGGTGGAAGAGCTTATACATAAAGCCAACGGAGAAAACATATTTCTCTCTCCCTTGTTGAACTCCATTTCAAATAACCATAGGAATGGCTCTCCTTTGCAAACCTTCCCGCCAGCTGAGAGCCACTTTAATGAACCTTTCCAGCCTGCACCATTGCGTACTCTGCGGACATCAACTCTTGAATCGTATCTGAATGGTAGTCCACTGGCTCCCGACTCCCCGTCTTCATCCGTCGGGGCTTCTCATTTCGCCAATCCCTCCCCCGATCCTGGAGCTTTTAGCTCAAGGGACGCCAAACCATATTATACCGGAAATTATGGGGTTCAAGAGCACATTTCACCATATCCTGACAGACGCCCACTGGGACACGAATATCCAAACAATGCCATAAATTTACCCCAGCAAGGACCATCCTTTGGCAATTTTGTATCAGATCACGACCCGGTTTACAACGGATATCCATACAGCCAACAACCTATCGCTCATGATCCATGGATGATGCAGTCAAATAATATTCCTTCGTTCGTAGGAAGTCGAGAATTAGCAGGTGATCTGAAAACTCCTCCAGTATTTCTGTGGGCGCTGAATGTATTTTAGGACGTCCAGATAATGTTCATAACGAATCAATGTCAAGAACATATACCCAGGCCCCATATTCCGCTAGCAACTTAGCAGCGTTCAATGGACACATTCCAGGAGCTAATGAGGTGCATTCAGCTTACGGTCAATACGAATATGCCGTTCAACTCGGTTTCCAAAATACGCAAGATGCATCTCAGTTGAGATCTCCAGCACGGCCTCTGGGTGAAAACAGCCCTCGATTGGATCCATTAGCGAATTTCCGGGATTTGAATATCGCTTCTGTCGCCTCCAAATCTCCTGCAGTGGACGGGGTAAGCCTGCCATCGATCCCTGTTCAATCTCCATGGAATGGACTGTCTAAATCATCTACACCTGAGCGTATCATGAAATCTGACAACCAACCCGCTTTCGGCTCGCCAGCTCCTCATTCCGCTGTGGATGTCTCGCAATCCCCGTGGAATCAGGAATCAACTTTCAAACTTCCTTCGGAACATAAGGATCCTGCCATTGTTGAGACCTCCTTGGAGAACAAAACCAATACGGCGTGGAACATCAATGCAGTCCCAACTAACACCGCAACCGGAGACGACCACCGAGAAACTGCTGAAACCGCTGGAAAGAAACACATTCCTCCCATTGAACGTAAAGCGCACTCACGAAATGCGTCAGAACCTGCTCAAATATCTGAAATATCGTCTTCCCAATCAATTCCATCCCCTAAGGCATCTCAAAAAATTCCTCTGAATCCTCAGACGCCAGCAACAGAGGCGCCTGTTACGCCTGTTATTCCGAAGGCTGCATGGGCAAAAGAAGAGGAAGGAAAGAAGAAAAAAGCTATTGCTCCTTCGATAAGCCTGCGTGAGATACAGGAGGCTGAAGCCAAGAAATTGGAAAGCCGCAAAGCAGCAGAGCGAGAGAAGGAGAAATTGGCACGAATCTCAACCATAGCAGAGACCAAAGAAGATGCTCAATCTTTTACTACTTCGTGGGGCCTCCCTACTTCTCAAGCTGGCTCTCGCGCCAGTGGTACGCCTCGAGAGACTACATCTATCCCAGCTCAGGCAACAGCCACAACACCTGTTTGGACAACGGCGCTTAAGCAACCAGTGGTCAAAAAGACGATGAAGGAAATTCAAGAGGAAGAGGAAGGGCGCAAGAAACTTGCGACAAAAGACTCGCCAGTACCTGTTGTGGCAAAAAGAGGTTACGCGGAAACCACAAATAAGGTCCGCAGATTATGTTCATTTTTTTCTTTGGCTCATTTTTCGTAGGTCGCTACTTCTTCACAAGCCTCTACTTCTGGCAACGCTTGGACGACTGTCGGACCAAGCGGAAAGACAGCGCCCCCTTTAGTCTCCACACCTGTTCGTTCACTCGCGCAGACTCTGACTCCTGCTCCCGCATCTAGTTCAACCACTTCGCCACTATCTCTATCTCGTCCCACAGGCTCGCCTGTCCAGCGCAACGTGGCTAGTTCTGCATTGAAGACACGCCCAATAGTTGCCAAAGCTGAGGAACTATCGGACACCCCCTCACATGAATTCCTCAAATGGCTTACCGATTCACTCAAGGGATTGAATAGCTCCGTCAACGGTAAGTACTCCTTCATTATATTTGATACATTTCTTTGAGTGAAAGATAATATCAGTGGAAGAAATCGTATCAATGCTGCTGTCATTCCCGTTGGATCCTGACTCATCTACGCTCGAAATCATCTCCGATACAATCTATTCCAACAGTACAACCCTCGATGGGAGACGTTTCGCGTCAGAGTATGTCGCCAAACGGAAAGCTGATGCTCGTTCCAAAGGAACTTCAAGCTCCAGCACGGCCAAACCAGTATCGATCGCAGATGTTGTGAAGGCGACGCCCAAAGTTGCACAGCCAGAATGGGGCTTCAAGGTTGTAAACAAGAAAAAGAAAGGCAGTAGGGCATAAATTGCAGACTGAATACACAATCGGAAATGTATCATACTGCTCACATAATGTTGTCAAACAATGTTTAATTTCTTGGCATTCGCAATGTTTTCGTCCAGCTAGCAACATATAAATTGGAGAAATGGCATTGAGATTATACAATCAGATACGGTATAGACTGTTGTTGAGAGCCCAAACAATATATCGACAAAGACCAGTAGATTTTCGGAGAATGTAGGACCAGATATAGCTTTTCAAGGGAGCAAGAGGTTAGGCAAAGGAAGAAAGTTTTGAAGGCTCGTAGTTGCTACATCAAGAACAGTACAAACAGCAGGGTAGATTTATGGTCGTCTGTAAGCGCCAGTAGGTTCGATCATGTCTCTGTTGTTGCGAGGAGGAACATAATCCCTAGGGGGCCGAGCAGCAGGTGGAGCAGCAGTAGAGCCAGACATGTAGCCATTCATGGGAGGATAGCCATCGTACGGGGGACCCAGCGGTCGGGGAGGACTTTCCGAACGGCGTCTACAGAAGGGTACGTGCATTGATTGAGCTCAAACTCGTGCAAAACGAACCGGTGGACGTACCTATACCTTGCAGCAGGAGAATTGTTATTCATACGAGAATAGTCTGGAGCGTAACGAGGCGGAGTTGCAGGGCGTCCACGGTAATCGGGGTAGTCTCTAAATTGTTAACATTCAGCGCTGATAATGGAGACATGAAAGTATTATTACCGTGGAGGGACTCGTTCATAATCGTCTCTGACTCGGGGAGGCGTACGAGGTCTTGGCCCGGGTGGTCCAGAGTAAGGCGGGTAGCGCTCATTAGGCCTTCTGTCGTATCGATCATATACAGGTGGTGGTGGTGGTGGAGCCCCATAGCCGCGATAAGGAACATCTGCCACAGGTGGATATCTACCCCTAAAGTCTGAAGCAGGAGGAAATCTGTCTCTGTCGACAACAGGTGGGGGCGGCCCCCGGCGAAAATCATCGTAGTCCCGAACACGAGCACCAGGAGGAGGTCCATAGTCTCGATATTCTCGAGGCGACGGAGGTCTGCGAATATCCCTAACTGCAGGGGGAGGAGGATAATCATATCTACTATCCCGCGGAGGAAGCCGCTGAGGAAAGTCGTCTCGAGGTGGTAGATTTCTGCCAGGTCGTCCATTATAATCCCCTTGTATGCGATCAATCAATGGGGACTCGTAGTTTGAACGTCGATGAGATCTGAAGACGTGAACAATGTAAAAAAAATTACTATTGAGCTGCTGAAAGACGAAAACTCACGGTCCAGTGGAATTTGGGCATTCTCTGCAAGAAAAAACACATTAGGTTAAGGCGGAAGTGATGCGAATTGACACAGACCTTGCCCAATGTCCCATCTGTGCACATTTAAAGCATGCACCAGGATCACCAGCAAACTTGGCAGTTCTTCCACCTCCATGAGAAAGCTCTACACGAATTTTGTTTCCCATGAAGTAACCTTCATGATATTTTGCGACACTCTCCTCGGCTGCTTCTCTGCTGTCAAATTCCTGGACAGGAAAATTGAAAATCGCAATTTTTTCGAAAAAGTTGCGAACATACCACAAATCCATAACCAACTCTGTCGCAACATCAGGTCAGGAATCTGTTGCAGAAAAAGAACCAACGTACTTCAGCTCTATGTTGACAATATTTCCTATTTTCCCAAAACAACTTTGCAGATCTTCTTGGCGGGTGTGTTCTGGAAGACCACCAATGTAGACTTTATTCGGCTGCACAGCAGAAGGTAAACACCAGTAGAGACATAAGAAATCAGAAGAATTAAGCGAAGCAGAGTAGACAGGTCTCCTGAAAGATGTACAGAAGATGGGTTCGAAAGAGGGAGCTCAGCAGAGTGCAGCCCAGCATCGCAATGCTAAACCCAGGAACGAGCCCCATAGGAAGAAGCAAGGGACAGACAGAAATGACCTAAGCACCTTAACCTGCTTTTCACGGAATGTTTCGTTTTCGCTTACACTGGAACCACGAACAGGATAATCTGGATTTTCTGGATCCTGAACGGCCCCGCGTTCGTCGGCAGGTATAGACGCTCCATTGGACTGGCCGTTACCGCCAGGACCCATAACCTGATCTTCTTGAGGACCCCAGCTGTCGGGTGGGAGCATTGGAGAGTCTTCTGATACGTTGGTGGCAGCCATAGGGAGAGAGAGCCAACAGTACGTCGTCGTTCAGGAGAAACAACGGTAAAACATCGAAAACTCTCAACATATCTTTTTAATCTCCGACAACAGGTGACTGTGTGAAAAAAAGTACACTGACCACTGACAAGAATCCAGAATACTGAGTATCAAATACTTATATTCATAGTTTTCACTGCCGAAAAGACACATTACGCTGTGACCCAAACCTTATACCTGGGACACCCAACTCATCCGCCCGTTCATACTTCAAAAAGGATAGATCTAGAATATTCTGCTGCTCCAGTATCAGCAGAATTAAATCATTGCTCAATTCCTGCTGCCAGTGCCCCGACTGGAGTGATAACGGTATTTTTGCCTTCGGGTCTAGAACACCACCTAGGGCAGCAGTAGCCTGGCACCAATAGGCGGGGATATCCGCGACGTAGAACCCCACCTCCTGGCGCTTCCTTCCAAGATTGTGAATCAATGTCTATTAATAAATATACCTACCTACCTTCCCCCTGAGATTGTGTAGGCTACTATTTTCTTTCTTCTGTATTTTATAGCCGGGTACGATATACGTGATTGCAGAATGTAATCTATGTACTTGAAACCATTATTGGGCTCTTCGGAGGATGTCTTATTAGTCGCGATCCGGTCCAAGTTGTTTGCCAAATCCCCCTCTGACAAAGTGTCATGCTGACATATTGCCAGACCCTATTATGTGATATGCACAACTGTCAAAATTCAGATTGCAACATCTTAGTTCGATATGTATAGGATGCCTTGGGAAACCCTCGGTAGTCCCCCCATATCCACCCCCAAGCTCTGAGCCTCAACCATATAACATGGTATAGCATGCTTTGGGAAACCCTCAATATTTTAGCCATGTATCTTATGCTCTGTTTTGGGTAACCCTAAGCAGGCATCCAACCCTTTTTCCAAAGGCTCGATGTAGAGCGCGGTACTAGTGTATATACATGTATTAAGCACCCGTGTCATCACATCTACAGATATTGTCCCCACGTGTTGAAAGTAGCTGAATCAAACGATGCCAAACAATATCATACTCACCAGTTACCAAATCTACATCCATACTTTCTCCATCTTCTACTATTCTTCAAAGTCCTGCTCATCTCTTCCTATATTCAAATGCCCCATATTGCCATTCTCAAACAACAGAAGGCTATCATTGACAACCCTAAACAAGTCATTACTGCTGTCCTTTCAGCAATCAAAATCACCTCTCAGAGGACCGGCGCCAAAACCAAGCTCCCCCCCAATGCAGACATTCTCATTGTGTAAGCTCTCTATGTCTTCCTCCCCCACATGATTTTATGTATTTGCCAGTTCACATCAGCATAGAGACGATGGACACCTCACAGTGCAGGTATTCGACAAATCCGGGACATTCGCAGGCGGCCTCCACTTCACTCTCGATGGCGAGTACGCGTCCTTCCGCCAGTTTCAACCCAACACTCATCGTAGGTTTCAACGGGTGGTGAGAGCTTGGAGGGATAGGACTTTCATAGGGCAAGCAAGCACCTACGTTCTCCTGGAGTAAGTCCTCTTTCCTATGCTTCATAAATCTCTTAACCATGATTTCTATTCCAGCTCTAGGGATTAGGGCTACATATCACTTACATTTTTTTGCTCAAACCATGTAGTTGCCCAATGTCCACAATATCATGACAGTTACCTGGTCCGGAATGCCACCCCCATGATAGAAGGTACTACGGGTCATACAATAAGCCCCTTCATCATAGCCAGGGGATGCAGGACCGGTACCCATTAGGCCCCGCAGATGCACCGACTGCAGGGCCGGGCGCATTGGGCAGATATCATCGGGGCCACTGGCCACAAGAAGTCCCCCAGGCAGAAACTGGCTATCCCGCCAACCGCTATCATGGCCAGTACCCAGGACCCTCCACTACCATACCACCCCGTACTTTCAGCCATGCAGCACTGGCTCAACGAGCGCCTGGATATCCACCCAGCAGCACCGGCTATAGTCACTATCCAAGACCTGCCAATTCTGGACTGCCCGAGCATCATCTGCAGAGCAATGCACCAGCTCAGCGAGCGCCTGGACATCCCCCCCCCCTGATTCTGCCTATGGCCAGTATCTGGCCAGATCCGGTGCGTCGTCAGACCAACATGCGCAAAATCCAGCGCCACTGCAACAAGCCCCTGTAGCCTCTAGCACTCATGGCAAGTATCCGGGACCCTCTGGGAATAAAGCGCCAAAACATCAGAGCCGGGAACGCAGCGTAGAATAGACCATCTTGTAATAGTGTACCGTGAACCAATAGACCATCTTGCATTCTGCCTTATCATTGAAGTCCAAAGTAACTGACCGCTCTTGCCTGGGGTGCAGCAGTGAGCCACATAAGCAAAATCAATAAAATTGAGTTCTACAGTACACGACATAAAAATGATGTTAAATCTATCATAAATGATTCTGTGAACATAGGCAGTAGCCTCCTCAAAAGACGGTAGGCTGAGATTGTAGCCTTCCGTAGCGGATCCAAGGATTCTGCCCCCAATCGGCGCCTGTCCATATTTGGATTTGAGTGGGAGAAATCTTTCGCGATTCAGGCGGATTTCCACCTTAAGGTTGGATCGTGATCGCAATAATCCCCACCCAATGGCCTTCCGAAGTGCTGCCAAGGGTGGAATACAACGGCAAGGTTTTCGCCGCCGCAGGCGGCATATCCCGAGTCTCTGATTTGAGATCGAATTTCGAAACACCACAGACGCTATCTCATTGCCCTTCAGATAAGAGAAGGCTTGTTTGCCCTGTCGACGGCGTGAGATATTCTGTTTCTGTAGTCGGTAAAATTGACGACTGGAATCGCCCGTTGTGCAGAACCAGTCCTATTCGACGTGTTCGTCCCTGCAATGTATCTGACCTCATAATTTCATTGCTGATCTTTCTACAGACGCACTGATATGGGCTCATCTTCGATTGAGTACACCCCAGAAGGTGCCGTTGTGATTTCCTATCAAGATTTAATAACATCCCCCGGAATTTTGGGCCCTGCGATTGGTACAGTGCTACATATGTTCCTCCTCGTTCAAGAGCTCATATCCCAAATGACCCATTCTATTGGCAATAGAGAAAGCTTTTGGGTCCGATCCTGGCTCGTTGGGGATTATCGTCATCCGCGATCTTCCAACGCAATACCTTGAATATAGAGATCGTTTATTGAAACTGGCATATCACTTTGGCCATCTGGATGAAGCTGTTCGCGAAAGCTATTCTGATTCAGAAACCAATTACAGGTTTACATATACATTCTTTTCTAATGAGCTCGATGGCTAACTGGAATTGTTCATCTCTCAAGTTTCGGATGGTCCCATGGAAAGGTAATCTATTTATAAACGCTCCGATTGAATGGTTCTGACATATCATTTGGCAGGAAATAATGAATGGAAAACCTGGTGAGATAGAAATGTCTTCTAAGGTCTGCTGCAACGATTCACACTCTTTCGAAGATACCCTCAAAGGATCGTTTTATGCTAATCCGATTGTCGAAAATGCCACCATCTCTCCAGAACAGAGGAAGCTTTTTCCTGAATATTATGGGAAAAACATATGTTCGTAGTTCCGAGAATACCTACCACACACCGCCTCACCGCGTATACAGGGCCGAAGGAGGACGAAAAGGGTGTGGAGAACTTTGAAGAAGCGTTCAAAGACTTGTCACTGTAAGAAATCCAAAAAATGATTGATATACAATTAGCCTACTAAACCATTATCCAGCCTGGTTTTCAAGGTTGGATGTGAACTGGCTGTTGCTTGTCAACCATTTGGTCTGTGGGTTCAGTGTTTTTGGCTTAGCTTTCATTGACAATTACATGCCGAAATAGCTTCTGTGCACTTCGCAGATTCCACTCTTGCATTAGCCGACTTGATTCGTAACTCTGAAACAACGAAGGCTCGTTTATTGCATTACTTTCCTCCCTCTCCAGATGCCCTTCCGCCTGCTGAGGACGATCCTGTTGACAGTTGGTGTGGGTTTCATTTGGATCATTCTCTCCTGACAGGACTTTGTCCAGTAAGAATTTCACAGATAATATTCCTAATATTTGCTGATACACAGAACATTTATTAGGCCATGTTTCTTCGTCGACTGAGTGACGGCCAACCTGAAATTATTTCCAATCCCTCTCCTACGTCTGGGTTGTACATACGCACGCGTGGAGGGCAGCTCACTAAAGTTGCAATTCCCTCCCAATGTCTCGCATTTCAGACAGGCGAAGCACTGGAGATAGCCACCAACAGACGCCTGCTCGCAACCCCACATTGCGTGAGGGTTGGCGCATTTGATTCTGCGCATGAGATTTCTAGGGAGTCATTTGCACTTTTCATGCAGCCCAACACCGACCAGTATCTTTCTGGAGATACCACATTCGGGCAATTCAGCAAGAGGGTATTCGCGGAGCATTATGAGTCTGCAAGTAGTACTTGATATCATTATCATGGAATGTTTTCTGGAGTACAAAGCGACTATATTATACATATTGAATGTTCTCCAGCAAACATCTAGGTGATGATTATATCTCTGACATAGCATATTGGGTGAATATAGATCATTCTAGACGGCAGGGCGAGTAAGCGGTTCTGGGACAGATGGCTCTTGTAAACTAGACACAGCTGCAGCAGTAAGACTCGTACGTTTATTGGCGGGCTGTTCGTCATCAAGCAGTGATCCAACAGAAGAACGTCGTTCATCTTGTTCAGAAATTACGCTCCAGCTATCGCTCGGTGCGCCTCGGATGGAGTCTCCTGAGCTATAGCCTGAATAAGAACTTGGAGACATGTTATCGTTATGTCGAATTGTAGACGCTTCCGTGGCACCTTCTTCTACATCCTCCACAACATGGCGTTTGACTAATGAACGCGCATAATCGAGGTCCCGATAGATTGATTCAATGGCAGTAGCAACTCCATTCTCCTGTACATTTACGTTAGAAGATTGAATTTATCCAATTGAAAAGATTGTACCGCTCTGATCTGTTCGCCGAGAATCTTGGCTCGTGCAATCTGCTTGGGATCCGTTGTCGCCAATGTAAGGGCATCTGAAAGGGCAGGCGCCGTCAGTTTCCTCACCCCACTACCAACCCCAAGAGCCTCAACCCGATCAGCCCAAAAGAATTGATCGCCGAAAAACGGTCTAATTATGGTCGGAATTCCAGCTATTATAGTGAGATATCAGCAAGATTGTATTAATATCGTGTAGAGAGATAATCACCTCTGAGACTAGCACCAGTAGTACCTGCACCTCCATGATGACAGGCGGCATCGATGCGTTGGAATAGCCAGTCATGAGGAATGGAAGATATTTGATATATCTGTGGTGGTAGAGGCTCCTCAATCTCCGTTTCAGTGGATTTCGCTTGTAGTCGATCCGACCATCCTTTGGACAGGATAGCATACACGCCACTACGCGAGACAGCTTCGATAACACATTTCGTCATGGCTTTGGGATCTGGGACAACAATGCTGCCAAATCCAATGTAGACAACTTTGCCATTATTTGCCCGTGCGTTGGCAATGAATTCCAGTAGCGAGGGTGGTGGTGTCCACTTGCTTGCGCTGACTTCAGCATCGTCAAGGAACCAATATCCTAGTTGTCGCATCAGAACGTGAGACTTCATTTTGTCAAAAATATATGCACACCTGTAACGCGTATCCATTCGGGCCAGTCTAACGGGGGCGGTACCACATGCGGACTGAAGTTGTACAAGAACGGAATCTTATGAGGCTCCATCTTGTCAAGACTAGTAGGACCTAGATGTAGAACGTTGCGCCGCCATCGATTTATCTGACCCGCGGTTGCACGCCAAAAGACTTGATCAAACATCACATATGACTATGGAAAAAGATGAGCATCAGTACCAATTGAAACAGTATACAATTTACCATATAGTTGTAACTTCCTCCCATCTAGAGTTCATAGATCAAGAGTTTTTCTAACATAGAATGCGTTAATACTGACCTTATGTTCTGGGACTGCGAACGCATGAGGGTATGCTCTACAAGTGGGAAAAAATTCAACACCCGGTCTGTATGGTGCGATATTAAAATTATACCTTGTCCTCGTCCATGTCATGGTAAATGCTCGGAAATATGGGATTGCCAGAGCTTCAGCAATGTGATAACCGCCCATAGCGCTCGGGCTCTCTACCAATACATCCGACCCTTGGCAAGCTTCCCAAGAGGTTTTGAGTAAATCATCCAACCATCCACGGAACTATGTGCAATTCTGTAAAGATGTATAAATTGATAGACTGAGTTTTACAAACCTTCAGCATCCCTTCCTTTAAAAACGAGACAGTAAATGTTCCGTTTTCGATACAAATACGCATGAGCTCAGCAGGATCACCGCCCACGTATCCAAATTCGATGCCGTGCTTATTGAAAGTAAGAACTTTTGTCACTTGATATATTGAAACATAACATTGCATACCGATTCAATCCATTCACGGAATTCGCCGTGTGTCGCAATTTTGCACTTGTGGCCATCGAGCATGAGTCCCTTGGCAAGGGCAATATATGGCTGAACATCTCCCCTAGAACCTATTGTTAAAAACGTAAATCTAAGGGATTTATCTGGCTTGAAAGTCAGGAAAGTCGACGACGCAGAAGTAAACATGACGGCGGGCATAGAGTCAGCCATATTATCTGGTGGTGGCGCGGGATCCGTGTCACTTCCGGAAGAATGCCTTGCATCAAATTCCTCCAGAATCAGGGCATCTCTCTGACTGGCAGATGGCACTAGTGCCTCTCCTGTGGTTGACCGTTGACGGAATTCCTCCATCTGGCGTTCTAGAAGAACGACAAACGCATCCCGCTTATCCTCGGAGCCAAATTCAAAGAATAATTCTTCGTGACCTTTCACTATGATTATCAAGCCATGGTGCCCAAAACGTCCTGCCTTAGACTTCTCAACTGCCAGCACATCCCGGATGGGTAGAGTCATCTAGTGAAGGGATCATTACAGCATAGCGGAAAAATAAGAAAATACCACTGACCCTTGTACGGACAGTCAACGCTCCACTTGATTTAAAGCAAAAGTAGTTTGTGGAAATGTATAGTTTACCGCTTATGGGCAATAATCTGTAAATATAACCAGGGAAATCTGTAGAGGACAATTAAGAGTGAGCCAAGAGAGATTTTGAAGTGACGTACATCCAAGAAGTGTCTCTTTCTCGTCATACGCAAAAGCAGCTCTAAATTTGTCGGTCATTTCTTGGTCTGGAAGCATATCTGGTGTTTCGAGGACACTGAATGCCATATCACCAAGCCCACCGCTTGAGCGGCTGATAGGTCCTGGCGACGAAATGGCCGAGGAGTATACTTCTTTCACCGGTGAAGTCGTGAATGCAGCCGAGTCTGCAGCACCTGATAGCCCAGTAAGCATC
>QFFD01000631.1:0-11554 GCA_003314615.1 Pholiota microspora
AATAGGCATCAAGAAAGGCTTCTCAAGGTCACCTAATGGTTTAAGGCATAAGTATACCTTACGCATCGGAGAAACGTATCAACGTACGAGCAGGTAGTTCAAGCCATTCATCACAAGCCCTGGTCAATTCCAACACCTTCTCTTTACCACGTGCGTCATCGCGGCCTTCAAGAGCAGCCAAAGCTGAGCCCATGATGATAGGAGTGTTTTCACCATCGAAGTTGTAAGTAGACAAGAGTTCACGCATTTCCATATCGACGAGTTCAAGCATTTCCGGGTCCGAGATTTGGTCAACCTTGTTGATGAATACGACCAAACGTTTGATACCAACTTGACGAGCTAGGAGCAAATGTTCACGAGTTTGGGGCATTTGTCCATCCATGGCCGAAACAACAATAATAGCACCATCCATTTGAGCAGCTCCAGTGATCATGTTCTTGATGTCTGCACAGTAATTAGGATGCATGGGGTCGACAAATGCATAAGAAACTCACAATCAGCGTGTCCAGGGCAATCAATGTGGCCATAATGACGGTTTTCTGTTTCGTATTCGACGTGGGATGAGTTAATGGTGATACCACGGGCCTTTTCTTCTGGTGCTTTGTCGATTTGGTTGTAGTCCGTGAATGTAGCTCCTCCCTTCTCAGCGAGGACCTTTGTGATAGCAGCAGTCAAGGTAGTCTTTCCATGATCGACATGACCTATTACCCTACAGTGAGTTCGGACGGAGTAGGACAGATGGGATACTACTGACCAATAGTTCCGATATTCATGTGAGGCTTTTTACGCGAGAACATCTCAGCATATCCTCTTTTTAACACTTCATAGCATATGAGTTGTAGCTACTCCAAAAGATGTAGGGACATACCTGTGCTTGACAGTAAAGTCGACGGTGTACGTTGACGCGTCCATGCTGAAAGAAAGGATGCTAGAATACGTGTGAGTACACTTTAGAGAATTAAAACAGAAGAAAAACTGACACCGCGCAGAAGTCAGAGTGCGGGACACAGCTCTGCACGAAGTGAGCTGCAACATCGTCGAGGCAATAATGGAAACAAGCTGCTGGACTTGCAAAATTTGTTTCAACCGTTCAAACGGCAACTTCCGACTCTCCGCATTTCTGCGGATATTAATGGCTATGGTTAGGGTTCCTTCGCCTTCGTCCTTCCGGTTATGTCTGCCTCAGATCGTCAAGAACTCATTCGCAATGCCGTCGCTTTCCTTGCTGACCCAAAGGTGGACAAGATCCACTCACATTTTTAATTGAGATCTGACTAGTGCTATTGTAGTCGCAAGCCTCACCTGTCACGCAGAGAATCCAATTTCTCGAGGCCAAAGGACTTACACCGGCCGAGATTGATCTTGCTTTGAAACAAGCCGCTTTCACCAGTGCAAATCAATCTGTTCAAGCTCCTTATGCCGCTTCATATGGACCGAATTCATATGCAGTCCCTCCTCTGGCAGGCCAACATTGGGACTGGCGCGACTACTTCGTTAGTAAATCCGGTTTTATAACCGATTAACACATGCTCAATGTACTGGCTCCCAGATCACTGCTGTGGTTTCTGGTGCAGTCACATATGGTGCAGTGTCGTTGTTCAAAGTCAGTAAATTATCTCACTACTATGGTTTATCAAGTAACATTGCTTTCAGAAATACGTCCTCCCACATCTTCAACCCCCCTCTTCGACGGCATACGAAGAAGACCGTGATGCTCTAAGCGCCCAATTTGATGCCGCCGAAGCACTTTTAAAAGAGATACAGGCTGAAACTATATCTGTACGCGCTGCAGTTGAAGAACAGAAAGAACGAATCGACCAAACAACTGAAGATGTCAAAGCAGTTGTTGTAGAATTACGGGACGGGGAAAGCAAGACCAGGGATGAGATGCGCGAAATCCGTGACGAAGTCACCAACATCCGCGAAATGTTGCCAAAGGTACTTATATCATTTCCAATCCAATACTCACTCTCCCTGACTGTTGGTTACAGATGATTGAAAAGAACAAAGAGTCACAAAATCAGTCTCTGGCAGAATTACAACAAGAACTCAAATCCTTGAAAGCTTTACTGCTTAGCCGCGGTCCTACTAATTCCAGTATATCATCATCTCCTCTTCCAATCCTCGGACGTCCATCTATACCCTCGTGGCAATTGTCCAGCTCGCCGACCACGAACCAATCTACGCCTATGGTCCCACCAGTAATTCGCCCTCAGAGCTTTGAACCTCAAGCAACACCGCCTACGACATCACTTCCGGCAGCCCCTACTACTTTGTCGAATGGGAAAGGAAAGGAAGTGGAATTCAGTGACACCACAGGCGCATCTTCAACATGATTCTACCGGTATATGGACGGAGAGATTCATAGGTCAGTGATCTATGTAGTATTTTCTAATCATACGTGTATACCCTTCGGCGAATGTATTAGCTGTAATATACTTCAGTCAACACTTTGTAATTGTATCTCGGACTTCACTAATTGAGTCTCCAAGTCCTTATTCAATCCCAAGTAGACGTAGGTAAATGCTATACTTGCGTGGGAAGGTATATGAATGCGCGCTTCTGTAGCTAGAAGTTGGCTAGAAGTTGGTCGAAAGAGCTTTCAGTTCATCAACTTCAATCAGCTCTGACCAAACCTTCACTTATTTCAACCTTGCAATTCGCGGCAAATCGTTAATGATAATCTGATACTCGACATGTTCAGTCAACTTCGAAATGCAGTTGAACAGCTTGCCCAACCCATTCGCTCGGATGCTTCGTCACCTGAAAACCATTCCGAGCCTCATGTCGTCCGTTCAGGATCCCGTTCAGGGTCTTTGGACATTCAAGCAGGTCGATCTACGTCACCCCTGACCTCTACTGAGCTAGCAGAATCAGCGCTGTCATCATTGCGAAAGTCTTTGGCGGCGCAGCGGAGCGGGACTGCTACACAGTCGACTAAAGCACCAGGCTCGCCGTCACCCCCGGAGAACACTCGAGCGCGCAAGTCGAACTTAGAAGAGCGATTGCGTCGGGCCACGTTCGCCATTGGCGACGCATCGGCATCGCCGACGCCGAGTCGATCGAGTCGGGTCGCGTCACCTTCCCCAATGAGCTCGGATCGAAAACCTATGCCGCCAAAGATCCAAGGACAATCACCTCATTTAACGCCTCTCCCATCGTCTCCCATGGTAATACCAGCTACTGAATCAAATAACAAGGTGGACGAATCCGTGGAACTGTCTTTGGAGTATGAGGACGGCGCTGCTACCGATGAGGCGAAACTCAAAGACTCCGAAGGAACAGGAGATGTGCCTCCGTCAGAAATTCCGCCTGCGCAAGAGGAGGCTACTGAAGAACAGAAGGGTCTAGCCGAACCAGATGGTGCAAGGGATACGCTGCACACAGATAGTCAACCGCCCAGTGAAGCTGGCCAAATACATCCCGCAAACGCCCAATCGGCCTCTGCGGACATTCCATCGTCCACCTCAGATTCTAGTACGCTTTCCGTTGAAGATCAACCACACACTTCAGAAGCTTCTACACCCTCTCCTGCTGATCCCGTAGAGCCCCCTGCTGCGGAACAAGCTCTCACCACATCGCCCATAGACTCCCCCAATCAAGAGAATATTTACGAGCCCGCATCCGATGCGAAACCTGCAACCGAGAAAACAGAACAGGACACTATTCCTAACTCTGATTCCAACTTCCCCAATGTTGAAGACCTTCCTGAAGAAGAAAGTTTTATCCCACTCACAGAATCGTCTTCCCAGAAAGAGTCGGCAGCTTCTGAAGCTTCTTCTGTAAAAGATGTACATCCCGTACAGGAATTGCCTGTCTCTCCGCCCATTGTAGACAACAGTGCCGAGCTGGAGAGTTTACATGCTAGACTCAAACAAGTAGAGCAACGCTTCTCAGGTAATCACTTGTCTATATGGTGGATATCTGTCTTATTCATTTTCCCTAAAGATGTTTCAACTTCTTTCAAACGACTGCAAGCTGAGAAATTAGCTGCGGATGCGGTGTTGAAGGAACTCACGACATTAGACAGCATAAAAGACTTAGATGGACTGCGCGAATATTTCAAGGTCCTGAAAACGAAAGATGATGTGCGTTGATCGTGAACGAAAAGAGACGCAAGCAACAGCTAATTCACTTTATAGGTATTCCAAAATGAAATCAAACGTTTAAACCAAAAGCTCGAACGTAAATTCTATTTCACTGCCTTTCATACAAGTGCTAACATTTAAACTCCAGTACAAGATGATCGTATGGAAGAGCTGCGGGATATTCATCGTCTGGAATCACACTCCCGGTCGGACGAGGTCAAAAAACTGAAGACACAGCTAGACGAAACAGAAGCTTTATTCCAAGCGGCACAAAGAGCTACATCTCATGCTGAAGAAGCGGCTGAAAAACACAAGGTTGAAATCTCTCAACTCAAGACTGAGCTTGATAAAGCTAAGACGACAGCCAAAGAGGAAGAAGAAAAGAGAGTCAAAGCTATCAGTTTGCTGAAGACCGTCAGACAAAAGCTCGTCAAGGCGGAGAAGGAGAAGGAAGATGTCATTAAGGAGATGGCAGCCACCAAAGAGCGAGAGTCAGGCGACAAAGACAAGGATCAGGCAGAAAAGCAAAAACTACAACGCGAAATTGAAACTCTCAATGCAACACATGAACAGGCGATGTCCAATATGAGAGGACAATTCAACAAGGACTACGCAAGTATGCAGGAACGCTACAAACAAGAAATCAGCGCTCTCCGCGGTCAGTCTGAATTAGATCTTACATCTGTCAAGGTGAGCTCTATGCTGCTTCCATTCTTCCTGCTACCAACGCATATATGTAGGCTACGCATGTCAAAGAGCTCGCACAGAAGTCGTCGCAAATTTCTACATTAGAAAACTCGCTGAACAACATTACACGGGATAAGAACAACTTCTTTGATCAACTCCAACTGCGACAAGCAGAGCTGGAATCCGCTCAAGCTCACTTGGAATCTATTCAGCATCAGAATACCGAATTCCAATTCCAGTTACGGGAGGCCAACGATAGGGTGGCTCTTCTGAAGGAGGAATGCGCAGAGTTGCTTCGTGAACAAGAAACCCGTTCGAGAGATCCCGTTACCTCAGCCGACGACGTTGCGAGGATGATCTCTAGCACTGAGACGAAATACGAAGCTAAATTGTCAGAGATGAAGCGCAATCTTGCCATACTGGAGAAAGAGCGCCACGAGAGCGAAGCCGATTGGAGTAGAAAGCTGAAGGAGAAGGTCAGGGAGCTTGACGATTTGAAGCGCTTAGTAGGCACTGCTGCGAAGACACGCGAAGCCGAAGAGGGCGTCGTAGCGAACCTCAGATCAGAATTGACACAAGCCCAGAAAACAGCCGTTACTCTGGAGCGACAAATATCTGAATTGCCTTTACTTCGCGAACAACTCAATGAATTCGAGGTATTAAATTTCGTTATCTCTAAGATAAGGCTTCCTTAACTCATTCGCGCCGTCAGAAAACTCTAAAAGAACAAGAGCAAGAGTCAAGCGTGAAGATTGTTGTGCTCGAAAAGCAAATCGAGGAAACAAGAGCGCGCGAAGCCCAACTCAAGCAAAGCAACAAAGTAATTTTTTTTCCATTTGCCATGGTCGCTTGATAATAATATTCTCATTTTTCCTGCCAGACTCTGCGGGAAGAATTGCGCAAAGTGCAATCGTCTGCAGCTTTACTGGAACGACAACGCAATCCTGGTGTCGGTTATTGGACTCGTATTTCAGAAAGTAATGGATCTGTATCGGAGCCTCGGTCTCCTCAGCCAGAAACCCCTTTTCGCGTTGCCTCGCCTACACCGAGCACGGCATCGACTAAGAACGAGGAGGAAGTTAATTTGGAGTATCTCCGCAACGTTATCCTACAATTCCTAGAGCACAAAGAAATGAGGGTAAGAATTTCCACAAACTTTGTTGGACGATCTGTTGATTTTCTGCCAGCCTAATCTCGTCAAGGTGCTGTCTATCATCCTTCATTTCACCCCACAGGAAACTCGGAGGTTGATCGCGAAAGTATGAGTAAATCGGTCGCTGATCTTGCGCATCCTGTACGACTGCGGGACAGTCTCAATACCACGTTTACTTTCATTGTATTATCTTCTACCTATCAACATAGAGCATGGTATACCCCGGTCATTCATTTGCAATACATTGTTCAACATAATTTAGTATCCAAAACCAATCTAATGTAGATTGCATACAACATTGCTTGTTGAAATCGTCTGAGTGAATAAGTATCCGGAACAGTCACTGGTATCTTACATTTCTACTAGATCTTGGTGATCGAAGTAGGCTTTTCAAAATTTACAGTCCAGGCTCCTGGTAAGGAGGAAGATCGTCATTGTGATCCTTGGAAGGAGGTTTAGGACCCTGTGTTGCGGCATGAAGCACCCGTTCACGTTCTTCGCGTTCAAGCCTCTTCTTTTCCTCTTCGGCAGTTTCATGATGCGGAGGAGGTTGAGGAGCACTGTATGGCGAAGGCATCTGACCTTGCTGTGAGTACGAAGCCGCTAGCCTCCTCTTCTCTTCTTCCGCTGATGGGTGGGAGGAACTCGCGGGTTGTCCGTAAGCCTGAGGCTGAGCTTGGGCGGCTGGTAAACCTTCGCTACGTGGTCCGGCGGTATCTGCCGCCTTCCTAATATCATGCAAAGACCCACTGGCTGGACCGGGACCATCGGGACCTGCAGAGACAGGAATACCCGTTTCTGCGACAGTAGGTGTGATGACAGGAAGTGTAGGCGAGGCAGTGACTGTAGATCCAGAGACCGACGAAGAAATGGCAGGTACCGGAACTGGGAAGGGAGGAGAAGGCGTCAGGTTGATAGGTGCTGGAGCCTGATTCAACGCGTTAGGATTAATGGGTGGAGAACTTCCGCTACCTGCGCTGATGTTGTATGTCGAGGCGGCTGGAAGAGGCCTACTGGCTGAAAGAGGAGGAGTTGGCATGGAGATATTGCCGGGCATTTCAGAATGAATGCTAGACAATTCACTGGCATGACTTTCGCCGAAGCTGCGAGTATCCGACCTGCTAAGATCGACAGCGCCAACTTGAGCAGGAAGATTGATGTGTCCAGTCTTGTAGTTATCCAGCGCACGCTGCAGAGATGCTCGTACTGCTCCGGTTGTCTGTGCACCTTTGTATGGAGAAGTAGCGGTCGGTGGAATGAAAGGCAAGGCAGCGATGATGGGAGGCGCAGCCTGCGATAATAGTACGAGCTTTTCACCATACTGCAGAAAGCCATGACATCAGCTATCGTCATCGGGTAAGATTAATGAACATGCTTCACCTCTCTGATCGCATCCCACTTCAGCTGCTCACTCTCTCTGACTGCCTTCCTCTTTAGGATCTCCACTTCCTGTTCTAACTGGTGATCGTCCGATTCGGCTTTGCGCAGCTGTTCGCGGAGTTCAATGATGCGTTTCTCAGCGCCCCTCTGTTGGTCGTGTTCCAACCGCGCGATCTGGTTTTGCAGTCCAGCACGAACATTACGGCGAGGCTGGAGATTAGCTTCAGCATCTCTTAAGGCCTTCAAGGGTGTGCGAGCACTATCCAACTTCGCAGAGAGAGAATTAGCCAGAGATCCCTGCACAAAATTGATGTAGGCTAGTCTGTCGGTGACTATACAGGTGTTCATCTTCAACGACGTTGTTTTATCAATAAGTGTAATTATGACGCACCATCTTTGATATCTTCTGCTTCAGTCTGGCCCCAAGTATAGAGCTCTTTGCTCTGAGTCTTGGCATTGCGCGATACACTATCGTAGTCGATGGCCACCCCTTTCTCAGTGGTGATTATCTTCTGCACGGGCGACGTTGTACTAGACGACCATCAGGATGCGTTGAGACATCGATGACAACAAAATCTTACGAATATTGCTGCTGCAGACTGCGGAATTGATACTGGAGAGCTTCGAGGGTGTGGGATTTGGCACCGCCCTGGGCGGCGGCCTCGTTCGCGGACGGCTGGGTGGCAGCATCTGGACTGGTGGGACGGGGCTGGAGACTCGCCGGGAGATGGCCTGCGAGAGGAGAAGCGTTTATTGCAGATTGTGCCTTGTCGGCGAAGGAAGAGAGAAAACCGGGCATATTTGATATGGAGAACAGTGGAGACGGCAGATGTTATATAGCAAATCGAAAAGGACGTCATATGTACAAACACGTCATAACACAGCCTACACGATAATCTTCTTTGCCTTGCCCTTCTTCTCAGAGTCCTTGTGCGACAGGAACTCGACCTCCGTCGCAAGAGGCCCCGCAAGACGTGCGGTCTCCGGATACCCAAGCACACTCATCTTGAAGTGCTTTCCAACGCCCTCAATCCGATCTCGTAGAGCACTATCGTCATCACCCGACGGCGCTAGTCGCGTCCAGATCGAAAGACGATAGAACTGCGGCCGTGTAGATACAATGACTCCTGTGATTAGTGAAGCAGAACCACTGCCATCGGTCAACGTAGGCGAGGGGTCAAATGTTTCTCCAATCGCAGCAAGCATCTAAGACAAAGCTCGTTAATACGCCAACGGAAGGCTGTACCAAGGCACTGTACTAACCGTGAATAGCCACATTTTGTCAACGTTGCTGCGATTTTTGTCCTTGGGCAACTGAATACTCCACTTTCCACCGTGCTTGTTGGCCTCGTCTTCCCAAGCCGGAATAATCCCATCCTGGTGACGTACATCAGACATGAACAGATCCATTATCTGCACAGCCCACAAACCTTGAATAAATAATAGTTTGCCTTCTGAGGCAACAGCGATGGAGGTATGATATTGTTATACAGTCTGAGTGATATCATCAGGTTGTTGCCAGTGATGATAGGACGGTAGACACATACCCCCAGAACTCTTCCACACTATCGAAGCTGATGACGCGTTTGATATCTTCCATCCAACCTTGAGCGGCTGCTACATTGGGTGTTTGAGGCCCGGGAGTCTGGGGAAACGCAGAGATGGGTGTCTGCGGCATGTTGCGACCTTTCGTCGCAGGAGAATCAAACCAAAGGGTCCAGGGAGAGTAGAGAGGGTGCTAAGCAGATTGATCGGTCAGAGTGCAATACAGATGTGAGGCTCTATGTGGTTGGTTACCTTGACATTGAAGTTAGTGGGATCACTGAATACGGTTTTGATGCCCTCGGCTTGGGCTTGCATGTCAACTTCCTGGATCTCTCCAGGCTCTAGGGACTCCTCATCCGTAGGAGGAGCTGAGATGGCTTGATCAGCAAGAGCAGCGGAGAGCGCAGCTCTCGAGGCTTGGAGTGCTGGGCCAGTGAGTGTGGAGGTCGCGCTCATGATGGTATTTTGAGAGAGATAGATAAAAGACTTCGGAGACCGGGGAAAAAGTACGGCAAGCAGAGGTAAGTTCGGACGTGCGATCCTTCGATATGCAAGAGAGGAAACGAGACTCGTGAGAATACAGAAATTAAAAATACGAGGGATATAGCAGGGAGGTGTGGGCGTAGAGGAGGAAGAGAGTGCTGTCCAGGTCGTGGTTTAGGTGAGAGCACACCATCAATCTGGGATTTTTGTTGAAAGCAATACCACGTGACCGTCCCGGTCTTTTCGGAGATGCAAAGTTATCAGATAAGCTTCTGGGAAAAGCCCCATGACAGCTGCCGGTGGATTTCGTTTCTTGTTTCTCGCCACCCCCGTCCCTCCCAAAAGCGTCCCATGGATGCATTCCAGGCGAAGCTCGTCGCAGCAGCGACGGGTTCAACCCTCACCGCCCTCACAAGTCTGTTTCCTTTCCTCCTTTACCCGCGGATGCACCATTGACCTCGTTCTAGTGACTCCATTCGACCTGGTTAAGACCCGGATACAGACGCAGCCCATACAACAACGTCCGCTTTTCCCTAGACCTCCCTTAAATGCCTGCTGCCAACCTTCTAATGCAGCAGGATGTGTGCGCAACATGTCTTCGATGGCCGCAAGAGCGCTGCCGACGGAGGTCGTATGTGTGTGGGACCACGGCATGTTCAAAGCGGAACGTGTCAATGGCTTTTTTGACGCAGTCCGGCATGTTTGGAAGGCAGAAGGTGTCCGTGGACTATGGAAGGGGGTTGGGACGACTCTGTAAGCATCTTCGCTTGTTCGGGTCACATTATTAATCTAAACCTTACTTTTTCTTAGTGTAATTGGAGTCCCCTCGTCATCCGCCTATATCCTCACATACGACCACCTTCTGAACGTCGTCCTTCCGCCCCTAGTGTCGTCTCAGACATTCACCCCACTTCTAGCTGGTGTCATTGCGAGATCGGCCATTTCAACGATCGCGTCTCCTTTAGAACTTCTTCGCACCAATCTTCAGTCAACTCCTCTATCAGCCGCCAATCCCCATACTCTGCGTTCCGTTCTCACCTCTTTCCGGACGCTCGTTCAGGCAAACGGTTTCCAAAGTCTATGGCGGGGGCTCGGTCCAACATTGTGGCGAGACGTGCCTTTCTCTGGCTTTTATTGGGCAAGCTACGAAACGTGGAAACGTACATTTCTCAGGCATGGCCATGATGGTGCATATGTAGCCTTTATCAGCGGGGCTATTAGCGGAACTTCAGCAGCTCTAATCACTTCTCCCTTCGATGTTCTCAAGACACGACGGCAGGCCCTTATAATGTCGCCCACCCAGCAAGGTGTCTCGAAAACTCTTCCGCTTCTTCTGCAAATTATGCGGAATGAAGGGCCATCTGCATTATTTGCTGGTATCGTACCTCGGGTGGTCAAAATTGCGCCTGCTTGTGGAATTATGATTTCTTGTTTCGAGGTGCGTTCTCGAATCTGGCTGTTCCATAGGTCGCATATTTACATCAGCTTTGCTTTAGGGTGTCGGTAAATTGCTGAGAACACCATAGGTCCCTCACAACCTCCCTACCTTTTTGTCTGTCACTGTCGCTTTAGATTATACTAGTTTTGAACCTGTAATATTACCTATATACCTATACATCTAACACCTGCTGTCTACGTTCTCCGCTCATTTCAATCGCAAATATTCAATGGATTTCACGATAGCTTGTTAAGCTGCCTATTGGTTGTATGCAATTTATCGCCTATCCTGTCCACCTCATGTGATAAATCGTCCAGTAACTCGATGTGAAGAGCGATTTCGCTTCCGATAGCCTCCCCAAGCTGCCTTTGCCTCTGCAGGACGGTCGTTAATTTAGATAATTCGTTATCCTGCCGTTCCATTTGTGTCTGCTGCATTGTAAGCAACCCGACATTGTCCAACGGCCGTGTCGTTTCTGTTTCCTTCGGAGGGGCGCCGAACACCCGCCTCGCAGGCCGAGCAGCAGCGCCCATCAGCGCCTCTCGATCGTTCTCTGACGCCTGTGCCGCGGCGCTCATCAGGCCTATCGATGCGCTGCTACTACCTCCACCTCCACCCCGCGCGCTGCTCTGCCTCGCAACGGTGACGACCTTGCTCAGCTTCTCCCAGTCATCCTGCAGCCGTGCGACCATATCCGTCCTGCGTTGCAGCTCCCCTTCGCTCATCCCACTCAGTCCAAGCGTCTGCAGGCCTTGACCTAGAGTTCCTATTCGAGAAAGT
>QFFD01000632.1:0-17350 GCA_003314615.1 Pholiota microspora
ACGAGCGAGATTCAACACCGATTGGTTGCTCAAAGGGTTAGAGTCCGAACCCGAATCAGGAAGGGAGCTCATAGAGTCTTCGAGCCTGAGGACGAGGTCGGTCAGTCCCTCCAAACGGTTTTTGAGCTCCGTGTTGATTGTAGCCGCTTGACCGCCATCAGAGCTGCGTTTCGCGTTCGCAGGCCCGATACCCAACCCATTTAATATGTTGTTGACAGGTTGGTTGATACCAGGTCCCAATCCAGCTATCGTCACCGCTGCATTGACAGGGCCCAAAAGCCCGAGGCTAGTCAGGAGGTCGGATAACCCTAGGACGATAGGAAGGTCACTGCCAGCAGCGGGAATGGCATCTGGGAGTGACGGATTCGGGGGATCTACGACAGGGTGTTCACGACAGAAGCTTTGCGCACCCAAAGCAGCTGCGATGATTCGTTCGAGGTCTACAACCAATGGACCAAGGCCATAGTCATCGATGTACCCGCTTTGCTTCAGAGCAGTGTACGCTCCTTCGGTGACTCTGACGAGCTCATCAATGTACGAAATGAGTGAAGATGACGTAGGAGATCCAAGTAAGTTCGCCGTGGCAGTAAGGATAGAATTGACGAGATCGTTGACATTCAACGCTGACGTCGAGCCGGAAAGCAGAGGCAAAGTACCAGTCGTAGAAGAGGCTGGAAGGGAGAGTGTATACAAACGAAGATTGATGACAAGATCCACCAGAGCTCTGATGTTTGCCAATAAATCGGAGTTGATGGTGGTATCAGTGTAGACATCTGCAAGATCATTTCGTTTGGAGAGAATCAAGTCGCTCAAAATCTCGGTGATGTCGTTAGCGTCGCTTGGAATGAGACGCTTCTTCACTCGGAGCATTCTACTCGAGCCGTTGGACAATTGCACACATTCCTTCTTGTCGGCACTCGGCACCCAGCCGTCTTTGCAAGAGCGAACGACACACTGCTTGGCGGAGCACACCGAATTCTTGACGTTCGGGATGTCACCACAGTCTTTCCCTGCAGCAGGTTCAGCGCCTGCGAAACGGTGCGGGACTACACAACCGCCGCCTGTGACAATGTATCAGTGAAGTGGTCAAATTTTTGTTTCGAATATCGTACAGCTGTCCTTAGTCTTGCTGACATCGATACATTCGAATACGAAGCCACTGGAACGTCCAGGAATGCCACAAACAGTTTCATGGGGTTTGCAGATGGCTTGGGCCTGCGGCAGAGTGCGAACTAGCTCCATCCTCTTGCTTTGTGGAATCGCTGAACCGCAACCCTATATGGAGTTAGCACGGAACGAAAAACATACGAAACACGAATAAAATGTGTATATATGCGCGATTAAAATACTCACATGAGGGAAACTACCACAAACTCCATTGCAGGAAGTATTTGGCAAAGCGCATACACAGATATCACCTTCGCGCACGTAGTTGGTATCACATTCGTAATGACAGGGATCCGAATTATTGCAAGTGTGATGCGCATGCGGTGGGAATGTGCACTGCTTGGAGTCCGGCGATGTGTTGATCTATATTAAAGAAATTCGCTAAGGTTTTTTATGGGGTACGTGAAAGGGACGTACGAGGGCAGTAATAAGAGCGGCGACGGCATCCTTTCCGAGGAGTCCGACCAAAGCTTGAATTTGATCGTTGGTCTCGAGATAGAGGTTCAAATCCTAAAATTGAATGAAATGAGTGAATATATGCGCATATATCGACGTCAAAACTTACTTTTAAGCACAAACAGAGCTGGATCTTGGCCCCAGTATCGACAGGGCCGAGCACGCCCCCCAGGATCGGAGTGAGGTTAGCAAGGAGGTCCACGTTGACGTTGATGCATATATCCAGCAAATCGCGCGTGACGCGGTGTTGGCGAGAGGCCAGCGCGTTCGGGGGAGGAGACTGAGCTGGATGGCTGAGGGCATAAGGATGGATGGAGTGCACGAGGGAGAAGAGACTGGAGAGTGACAGAAAGAGCGTGTAAAGTGGGAGACGCATTGCTCACTGGTAAATTAGAGAAGGACGCAGTCAAGAACCAAGAGGTGAAGGAGCAGGAAGTACCACTTTTTATACTGCAGCGGAGTTTCCCCCCAAAACCGGCGACCTCGGAAACCTTTTGACACCTATGTCGCGTCCGATTTGGTTAGATGTTTTCCATAAAAGGAGGGGAGTCGGCGCGTCAGCTGTGGTGCGTCCTGTTCATCCCGACACCAGCCCTTTTTTGTCGAATGTGCCTATTTCGACATCCCCAGTACGTGAAATGGAAAGTACAAGACCCGCTAGATGGAAAAATCGGAGAGAGAGGGCGTATGTGTGCTGCCAGGAGGTTTACAGAGACCAGAACGCGTACAGTTCAGAGATGGAGTGCATTTCTTCGAAGCTCTTCTAGTCTGTCGGAATAGTGACAGACACTGGCTGGACATGAAGTAGAAGAAAGGACGCCGCCATCAACGTCAGCGCGGATATAGCGAGAAGTCGAAGGGCGTTCAATAGGCAGTTTCTTACAACTCGAAATATTGCAGGGAAAGAAACTACTGATACTAAACCAAGACTGAATGAAGACCAGATGGTACGATCCAAGGGCTGTTTGTGAGCAAAAAGCGAAGAGTCGTATGGATATGGAATGAGAGTCGTGGAGTAACGACGAAGTTGTCCCCTAAAAGTCAGAGACTATGAAAACCTCGTCCATGACACATTAAGAGATTGCTACATATCTAAGGAAGGCTCTCAGTCATGCTCTGTTGGGATCCAGGAACTGGAAGAAGAATTGCTCACCACTCCGAGTCTATCCAAACTTTATCAGCAGACTTTATCAGAAAAGTAGCGCTTCTCCAAGGGCCTATACAGACTGGAGTGGCGTTAAATCGAAGTTACAGGCCCACAAACGCGAACTATTGACCCCAGGAAGCGTATGCTCACAAGCCGCAGTTGTGTTCAAAACGAACATTGAATAACGGACATCAACGGACGCTGTAGCCAGGGGAAGAGTAGTCTTTTAAGCAATATGTACCTTAAAAGCATGTGTATTAGTTGGGCTCTTGGCACAGGGGTAGCGCGCACGCTTCGCATTACGTACGTGATGATTGCGTGAGGTCGCGAGTTCAATTCTCGCAGTGTCCATTTTTCATTCTTGTACGAATGATAATTTAATTTTATGTAGACTATAGTAGTCTTGACTAGAGGGTCTAGGACTGGTCATTGGACAGCAGAGAGTCAAATTTGAAGTTTCAAATAAAGCCCGAGTATACTAAATTATTGGCAAGAAGGAATAATATACGCCCATACGTCTCTAGTTGCCCAGAACACCTTCTCAAGTCTAAATTTTCGCCACCTGTTCTTCCAACCACGTCCACAGATCTCCAGAAACCTTGGGATCTTTCGCTACCTTGTTTCCTGTACCGACTCGTGCCCATGGGATAAGATACTACAAATCAGGTTTCATCAAATTATAATGCAGACCGTAGAGGAAATGATGACCCACTTTGCCATTCAAGTTAACACCCTCCGGTGATGTTCCGGCATAGAGTTGGGTGAGGGCTCCGTATGGGGTTTCCCAGAGCATCAATCGCTGTGGAGGATGACAGGTTCAATTATTTTTTCCTGAATGGAAATATAGATATAATGCACATACCACAAAGAAGCCTTGGACTTTCCCCAGATGACGCTGCAAATCGGTCTGAATGTTACCAGGGTTTAAAGAGGTCGATACAATCCCTTGATCGCCGTATCTCCTCGCAAGCTCGGCGGAAACTAGGACGTTGCCCTAAAACAGTATGCGCCATGAACGCTGCGATTGAAGGTCGGATATTGAGATGGACATACAAGTTTACTTTGGCAATAAAGCACCTGCTGGCCTTTTTTCTTCCTAGCAGGGGTGTCCCTGAGAGTGTTAAAATCAATTTCGCTGGTAAAGACGGAGGCCGATGATGAGGTGTTCACGATGCGCGCTTTGCCGTCTGGGCTGGTTTTGGCGCCGGCAAGTAGTAACGGAATGAGGAGCTTCGTCAAGTAGAAATGACCCAGTACGTTTGTTCCAAATTGAAGGTCATATCCTTGGACCGTTAGCTGCTCAATTGGGGGAACCATAACACCACTGCGAAGTACATAGATAAAGGAGTCATCGGTTTCAATTAGAGTGGACGTACGCGTTGTTGAAGAGAACATGCAGCTCCTTTTCTTTGGTGCGGAACTCTTCTACGGCAGTTTTGATCGACGTCAAATCCGACAAGTCGACTTTCAAGTACAACGCTTGCTTTCCGGTCTCCCTTTCCAAATCCTTGATAGCTTGCGCGACTTTGTCCGGGTTTCGTGCAGCAATGTAGACTTTGGCGTTGTGCTCCAACAGTGCCTGTTTTCACTGTTTTACAGCACCGTACATATGAGAATGAAAATAGGCCATTCTTACCTTAGCAGTCTCTTTTCCGATACCTTGCGAGTCGCAGAATCAGTCAGAACCAAACTGAACAATTATAGAATAAGATCAGGAAGAACACACCTGCGTTAGCGCCTGTTACTATAATAACTTTTCCTGATAGATCTGGGATATCTTTAGGGAGGAACTTGCTCTTAGGCGGGAAACTTTCGCTATACATCGACTGGATGAGTCCCATTGTGAAAGCAAGTCGTTGAGTAGAGACGGCGAGAGTCGGAAAAAATGAGGCTACATTTGCAAGCGGCTGATTCTCTCTTATACATTCCCCATGCCCACCACGGCGTGTAATTTGGACCAGTCACCACTCAGCCGTGCCTGTCCCGAGGTTGCTTATCATGTGTGGCAACTATGTCGTATGTGGGGAAGGTAGAAGCCGGTTCACATCGTCAGCGCCGGCGACGCGTAGCCAATGTTTTTAACCCCTATAAGGCAACTTCCGGGAAAATTATCAAGACATCGACCAAATTCATAAGTTCAAATATGGCGCGTACCATGTTCGAAAGTCGAGAACATTTTTACTTCAAGTACAGCCGATGCCGCCTCATTCTACGGCATTCCATTTCTTATATACGCTGTGTATTCGTGTGTGTAATAACTTTCATGACGGGCTTTTCTCTACTGCTTCTGGGAATCATGCCAACCTCCCACAGCAGAGAGACATCTCCAACAAGCAAATAACAAGGTAAGTTTCTTTTCAATTGCTAATCGGAAGCCGAAAGGTCATTATTGTTGAGGTAAGACACTTACTAGTCACTGGGTTCGTCCATTCCAGCGAAATACTCTACTCCTCGAAGAATATCTGCAACTACACCAGGGCTCGCATCTGCTTGTGTCTGTCTATCTTGCTCCCTATCTTCAACCCTATTCAATAGGACATCGACAGTCCCTCCTGTTTCTTGTGCCGCTACGGATGACAGGCTGGCTGGTGGGACATGTTCGCGTACGGCACTCGCAATTGCTGAGGCGAGTTCGTTCGACGGCATTCCTAGCGCGTTGGCCAGAGCGTTAATATGCTCTTCAATTGTGTTCGCTCCTTTCTCTCCTTCAGCAGTATTGGTATGCATGTATGCCCCTTCAGCGCGGGCGTGCGCCTGTGCCGGCGTTCTCCCCATCGCAAGGCTCCACCATCCACCAACCTCCGTCTTGTATTGGACAACACGGTAGGAATAGAACGCAAGTAGTAGTATTGTGAGACCCGCCAGTAAGTAAATCAGTCGGCTGAGACGCGTTGACGACAGCGGTGCTGATACAGTGCGCATGCTGGCAGATTTTCGATCTGGGGGCAAATTGTTTGCGGTAGATTGGATGTCCTGGCCATTTGTGAGAGGTGGCATGTTCTGCAGTCGCAACGATTTTCTTTGTCGCGTAGATGGTGAATTTTTGGACATCGTAGAGGTATAACAAAGGATTGAAATTCGAACCATTTCGCTGAAACGTCATTGGCATATGACATCATGGGGCTATAAATTACCTCATTAGGAAATAACTCACAGGTCGAATCTGCCTTGCGTTCTGAGCTGTCAACGTGGAGTAAGCAGAGCCGTAAATGTCTACAAGAACTAGTGCAATCTGACTCGACAAATTTGGACCGCAGATGTAGGCCACTTATTTATTCCGAGTAATCCGTGCTCAGGCTGACCCGTTTCCAAACCTCCAACCGCGCTAATGTTTTCTCGCAGCTTTCCTTGATAGTCTCGTAGCAATCTTGTCCAAGGCAAAACCCACTCGGAATATCCATTCCTTGAGCTGCGCCTTCTCCTTTGATGACATCTATGATGATGTTCACTCCCTTTCCAGGGTCGCCCTTTTGCGCCCCGTTGTAATCTGGACAAATCATTTCAACCTCTGAAGACTCGAATTTCTATCTGACCACAGGAAGCTCACCTAACAATGCGACATTTGTCACCTCGTTTGCTTGTTTATAATCCTCGATCACTGATTTCCACCGTTTGCTCTTGTCTAATTTAGAAAGCACTGGTGTACGGAAACATCCAGAATCAAAGCATATGCTCCGAAGGCCAAACGGTGCGATCTCGACATCCAATGTATCGGACATGCCTTCTAAAAGTTAAGATGTGTCCCAGAATTATATTAGATGTAGAGCAGCTCACCTCGCAAAGCAAATTTACTCGCAGCGTATATGCCTGCAAAAGGAACAGGTCGCCAGCCATAGCACGAGCCAATGAACGATATAACCCCGGATTTTCGTGAGCGCATGTGAGGCAAGAATGCGCGGGAGACATTCATGGCTCCAAAAACGTTGGTGCTTCCACACACGTTGTTGGTGTCTAGATTTATCTTAAATACAACGAGATACTCACTCAAACTGTGAAACCATATCTTCGGTGCTACACTCTTCCAAGCACCCCGGCATCACATAACCTGATTCAAATTTCCCATCAGTACAAGAAGAACAGTCCCGTACAGCCTAGTAAGTATAAAAATTACATACCTGCATTATTCATTACAACATCGACATGGCCATATATTCTGATGGCCGTCATTGCAATCTCCGTGAGCTTATCGATGTGGGCGGTTACTTCGAGCTCTAAAACATCAGCTCCGTACTCCTTCAAATCTTGGATGTTACGGAATGACTGTGGACGTGCTGTAGCTATAACCTTGTCCCCTCGTTGGAGTGCAGCGAGAGTCAGCTCCCTGCCAATTCCAGACCTAAAGCATGAAAAATCAGAATATAATCAAATCAAAGGGATGGGCAAAATAATTTTGCTCACGAGCATCCAGTAATGAGCCAGACAAATGGTTCGGGCGCCATGTTATTGAATTTATGGATACAAAGGTACCTTCACAACCCAGTCTTTTATACGCCCACGGCTAATGAATGCTCTGAATTTTTGTGCCTCGGAAAATACAAACCGGGCATAGTGCCTCCAAAGTAACTCGCATGGTGTCACCAAGGTACCTGGCCTCGCACAAAAAAATAAGTACATAAGTAAGAACTTGCTGAATTGGGCACCTGAAATTTGACTTTGGATTTAATGAAACTTGACGGTGATGATCGAGACGCCCCATCTTGTGGGCAGGGCGAAAATATCTCACCTTCCTCCAGGCCTTGAGGTAGCATTCCCATCCTGAGGTATCGATGTATGTAGCCCGGCTGTAGCATGCAGAATACATAGTACAGAACAAGATTGGCAGCTGATGTATTCAGTAGCCCGCGGATGCGATTGAGAGTGGCCGTATAGTGGCCTGCAACGCGTTGGAATACGTTGACTATAAAGCATATTGACATGATATCTACGTGTATATGAATTACATTGGGCTCGGGAGTGACCTGAAAAGATACGAAAAGTAGGTTCGTTTTCCGAATCAACTCAGGTTCACTGGCCCGAGAAGTCCGTGCTCAAGGTGACCTCCTTCCATTCCTCCTGCCTCTCCAGCGTCTTCTCGCAGTGATGCCTCACATATTCGTAGCAATCCTTTCCGAGAGAGAATCCGCTGGGAGTATCTTTGCCTGCTGCCACACCTTCGCACTTGATCACATCTATGATCACGTTCACCGCCTTGACAGTATCGCCCCTTTCGGTGCCTTTTATGCCTACAGAAATGATATGGACAGGGATTCTTGAAGCATAAAACATCAGAATGCTTACTCCAAATCCAAGCATCGGCTGCTTCCCCCGCCGAGTTGTAGTCGTCAATCACTGATTTCCCACACAGGCGCTTATCTATAATCGACGTCTTGAAGCATCCGAAGTCGAAACATATGCTCCGGAGACCGAATGGTTTGATTTCTTCGTTCAACGTTTCGGACATTCCTGTCAAAATCATGAGGTAGAGTACCATTTCTTATTTATGAAAGGAATTATTAATTACCTCGTAAGGCGCATTTACTGGCCACGTAGATACCGCTGAATGGGAGCACTTTCCAGCTGAAGAAAGAGCCAATAAATGATATTGTGCCCTTCCTACGCTCTCTCAAGTAGGGTAAGAAAGCACGAGTAACGTTCATGGCCCCGAACAAATTCGTACTTCGTCGACACAGGGTTAATTTCAGAAGGAAATTCGAAGAAAAAACCGTTTCCTCACTTAAACTGCGCAATCATATCTTCGTTTGTGGTCTCCTCCAAACTTCCTGACAAACAATACCCAGCGTTGTTCATGACGACGTCGACGTGTCCGTATATTGCTATGGCCTCTGCCGCAATTTTCTTCAGCTCGTCAATGTGGACAGTCACATCAAGCTCGAGGATGGTCGCTCCGTTGTCTTTGAGATCATGAAGCGCGTAGAACGACTGCGAGCGGGTGGTAGCGATGACTTTGTCCCCGCGTTTGAGGGAAGCCAGGGCTAGCTCGCGTCCAATACCTGATCTACAAAATGAGAGGCATTGCATATACGGCTGTAGAATTCGAAGCAACTCCGACGTACGAGCAACCAGTAACGAGCCAAACAAATGCTTCAGAGGACATGTCTTTCGAGAGTTGAATGGCTCTATCAATGAAGGTCGAATGCGACCTTTTTATGCTATGCGAAGAGGGTTGTCTTAGTGGAGTTGAGTGCGGATTCCGGAAAGAACGACGCAGGGCGCGCATCGGTGCCCATGTACGTTCAATGATATGCAGTACCGCCGCACTGGGAACTATAATGCATGTCGAGTACGCAAGACTTCCCTTGGGGAATACTAGAGGCGCACAAAATACATTGAGTTTATGATTGCTATTTCTCGTTTCTTGAAATGACGAAAGTCCCGCTGATGGGCGCTTACTTGATGCGCTCTCGGGCGCCTATTTTATACTCTGATGTCTAGGCTTCCAGCACGCATAGCTAGCTTGTTAATTAATTCTCAGAGAATATTTCACTACAAACCTGAAGATACGTACAATTTTGTAGGATCATATTCTGAGTATTGATTGGTATTGTCAATGCAATCTGACATTTCTCCCCTATTCGCCAGGCGGGCCGCCCTCACTCAGTCTCGTACCGCTGTGTGTGTACACTGTAATTGAAGCGCTGTGTTGGCTCCGATATGAATGATATTATGAGAGCCTTAATCGCATTAGATTGTATTATCACAAGACGGCTAAGATATCACAGTGTATATATAGTAGTGGATGATTAAGGCTTATAGTGATCTTGTTTAAGGGATGCTTGACGTGCTTGAAGCTCTTCATGGCTCTGTACAATCTGTCAGTATCGTTTCCCCGCTGAACATGACAATTCAAACGTACCAAAGGCGCAGGCATACTGTTCTTAATCTGCTCGCTGGGAACATACGGATCGCGTGCATGGAAAGCATCCATTCCACCTGAGTTTCTCAGACCACCGCTGGGTTGCAGATCGGCAGGGTCGTTCGTTTTCTGCATGTTCTAAGTTAGACTCGGTAATAAGTGAAATTGACAGAATGAGATACGCACAGCTGGATGGGGTAGGATGGAGAAAGTAGGCTCTTGCGATTTCGAGCTGCTGTCTGTGCTCTTGTTATTTCCAGAGAGCTTGGACTTGACAGTGTTGATGATACCAGACATGATTGTAGAGATTGTAATGAAGGAAGGCTAGAATACAAAATGTAGGGCATTTATAAAGGAGGCTGCGGCTCACTCCGAGTCGGCCACTGCGGATGATGTCAGGATTTGCGCAAGATTTGCGATGACGTTGTCGGTGTACTCTTGGTGTACTTTTGATTCTGGAGTCATGTGCGGAGGAATGGAGGAAAGACCAGAATGGTGAACGACGGGGGGTTGGACAACCACGGTGCTTATTTCTCGTATAAGTATGCTCTACCACGACAAGTATAACCCACAACGGGAGGGAATGATTTGGGAATTCCTCGACAGTCATCGATCCTGCAAAAACCGATGAGTAGGCCTTATTTGATGGTAAGGAATTCATTCGTCAGGATTACTATCAGAGACTATCAATGCTCTGAATCCGTCGTCCGCAGCCGATGTAGAGGACTTGTTATCTGCGTGTCGGAGAAACTGTGTCCTCACATGAGATACATCCTGGTATCAGTATTCCATCTACCTCATTTCACTTCGACAAGGCTATGAACTAGACGAAAAGTCAGGGCTATCACCTCAAATAGGACACGGTGGCCGCAGGATGAGTGGATACCATACAAGATTGGACACCTCCCAAAAATATAACTGACGATACTGTATCACCTCAATTGATACGGTTACCCCCAGGATAAGCAAATCGCAGTCATAACGACGTGACCAAAGCGGGGTATGGGGTATTACAAAGAGGTGTATTCCATTAAAACCGCTCAACGCACTGTCCGGAATATAAACCGTTGGATTTGAGAACTACAGGAGAACTAAACTACAGATGTCGGAATATTTACTTGGACAACATCATCTGCAAATAGCGGGCGGTCAGTTGAAATTGGCCATCAGAAAAAAAAAAGGCAACGGACCTTCACGAATTCTGTATCAAAAGATGGATGAGATTTTGCGATGGAAACAACGGGGAAGGCGTACCGTCATAATTGATCTGGCCATCGCCGTCAATGTCTGCTTCGCGAATCATCTCGTCGACCTCGCTGTCCGTCAGCTTCTCACCTGCACACAGATTATAAGATTCAGTCTCTTTTTATCATGACAGCACGCACCGAGGTTGGTCATAACGTGTCGTAGCTCGGCAGCGCTGATGAAGCCATTGCCATCCTTATCGAACACCTTGAATGCTTCCTTGATCTCCTCCTCACTATCCGTGTCGCGCATCTTGCGCGCCATCATTGTAAGGAACTCTGGGAAGTCGATTGTGCCGTTGCTGTCTGCGTCGACCTCGTTGATCATGTCCTGCAGCTCCGCCTCGGTCGGATTTTGGCCGAGCGAGCGCATGACGGTTCCGAGTTCCTTGGTGGTGATCGAGCCATCGCCATCTGCGCAGCCGACAAGATGAGGACCCTGAAAATCACCGAGCTCAGGAGAACTTGCTCACCCTTATCAAACAATGAGAATGCCTCCTTGAACTCTGATCGAAAGAGGGTAAATTCGTTAGTGTTAGGTTTTCTTGGAAGTGACCTGATCAAAAGCGACGAGGTCCTACGCACCGGCGATTTGCTCTGAATGCAACGTAATATTGGTGAGAAAACGATGGAAAATCAGTATATGGATCTTTCGACACGACGGCGCAGAGGGGATTCGTTACCTTCAGACTAGAGAGCATAATCAGTATCGCGAGAATTACGAGGTACACGTCTTCCTTACCAACTGATCCATTAGACACTAAGAAGAAAGGGTAAAGGTATTGGGGTAGTACTTGGTACGTGGTCCGTTTTAAGAGCCAGGGCCCAATCTAAGGCGGTGGGCCAGTTCCACGGCAATCTCCGTGATGCAATTTCTCCAGTGCTATCTGCGCATTGGTTTGCGGTGCAGAGTACTGCATCGCGCGTTAGATCCCAGCGACGCATAGCAAAGGATGTAAAAGACGACATAAGGGCGCATAGCATGAGCATTTACATCTATGAATTTTCCGTCGGCTGGAAGTCATTGGAGTGTATTTCTGATAGCACGATAGAAAAATAGATACACAAGACAAGTCAACAACATGACTGGAGCAGACACAAAACATACGTGCATTAAATCCAAAGATGAACAGAGTTGAAGAATTGTGCATGGTGTGAAGCAACACAATTTATACAACGTCTATGTACTAGCGTGCGTGGTGCCCTGTCGTTACTACATACATCTACTACTAGTAGTAGCACACCCGGAAGCTTTTGGAAAGCTGTGGTAGATATGCTGATTTCAAAAAGAGGGAAATGTATACCAAAGTTTATCAACGGTATATAGTATTATATATATACCTCACACTGCATATTTTATACCTGAGCCCAAAGGTAATGTGGTCCTGAGCAAAAAATAATTGCCCGCTGGCTGGTTTGAACAACCGACCTCACCATATCACCTAAAGTATACGAGTGGCGCGCTCTACCACTGAGCTAAGCGGGCTACAACGTTAAGTTGTTAAGGTATATAAGGATGTGCCATCAGCGTATACCATCATTATCTAAATTCCTTCGACTGTGACTTAACCCGTTCCTCCATGTCAGCTTTATGTGGGGATCTGAATGACATATTCTGAATTTCTACATCTCCAGAGATATCGCCAATGACTTGCGCTTTTTGAGTTGATTTTCTCTCTTCTCTCTTCTTGCTTGCCAGCGTGCCCGCGATACAAACGGATTATCTCATGCCATCCAGTGAGCCCTTGTTTCATGTCTACAATAGCTTAGATACTCAGCGTTGCTATTTAATGACAGTGTCAATGTTATCATGGAGGAGGAGACAGTCTAGCGATTCACCTCGAAAACTAGAAGTCGGAGGTCGGTGATATTTCAACGAACGACCAGTCAACTTCCGAGTAATTTATAGATACTCGCTAAGAAGTTACATCTCTTTAATTGGCGACAGATATCATTATCATTTCCTCGGTGAATGGAGTGGAAGTTTATAGTTTTGCACCTGAGCCTGATCATTGAAGTGGAAGTACAAGCTCACGGACGCGTTGGCTAAACATATTCAACGGATCACCGAGACTAGCTCTGGGCTTCGCCATCTTGTCTTCCACTGCAGATTCTGCCCTCTCACGGATTCTCTTCGGTCGCGCTCAGGGATGCCTAGGGGAACGACATGCCTGTCAGAATTGATGCAACCTTAAATATCGCTCCACGACTGTATATATAACTGGCCCACAGCCAAGCCAGTTATTCTCCCCTTTATCTTGTCTCTTGTCAGCGGTTGAGGCTAGGCAGTGGTTCCCCCTTTTCGCTGTTCAATGTCGTTTTCAGGCGGCGCTGGTGGCGCCATCGCAGATGCCTTGGGACAATTGTTAGACGAAGCTCTCACTTTCGTTGCCTTTTTCTCGACAGCAGCCATGGTACGCTTGCCATTGTACTCCGATATTCGTTCAACGATTATATTCCCTTTCATTTGACAGGTGGAAACATTGCTGTATGGGATGCACGTAATTCTTTTCTGCGTCTTCCTGTATCTGTTCGTCCAAAAGAAGCGCCCAACGCAGTGGGTCATTTTCGCATCGGCTCTCCTCATGTTTCTTCTATCGACAGCAGACATCGGTATCAGTTTTCGAGTCATGTCGTATATTGTGCCAAGATTGGCAGAGCCTAACATGGTAGGAGTGACGATGAGACTGGTCCACGCGAAGAACGCTATATTTGTAGGCAACAAGTTGCGTATCATATTTGATTCACTGTCTCTACAGCAATTGTTAAACGACACTTCTTAGTCTCATCGCCGATATTATCCTGGTACGCTGGTACAGAATAGATTTATTCTGAAAATATTCTGACATTTCCTTCTGTCTTGTAGTTCTATCGTTGTTGGATGGTTTGGGGTCGTTCGAAATACGTCCTTGCAGGATGCTTGTTGTTGGTACTAGGTGATACAAGTACGTTGATACATATATATGTGCAGCTGCACATTGTGCTCATTGTCCTCAGTCTGGGGATTCCTGGGTCTCGGTCCAGCTATTCCATTTTTCTCTTTCACGCCGAATAAATTCGTCCCCATTTATATATGGAGCATTCTGGCTATCAATGTTCTCTTAACCCTCGTTACAAGTGGGCATTACCTCCCCTGCATCCTTCATTTTTGGTTGTACTTATGCATTAAAATTGATCTATAGTTGGTCGAATTTTCTGGATTTCCAGGGTAGCCAAGAGATTAATGGGCCAGAAGCAGATCACTGTGTATCATACAGCCATTGCTATTCTGTAAGTCGAGCTGTCCAACTTGCTGTATAATTATTATTGAACGACGATTGATAGAGCGGAATCTGGTTTGGTATACACAATCTGTCTTTTGGTGTACATCGTGTTTCCGGCCACGAACCCGTACAAAGTGAGGTCACAAATATCTCGCCCTTCGGCTAATGAAGCTAATCATCGTATAGGTTGTTGTAGTTTTATTCATCATGCGTATCGTGGTACGTGCAAACGGCGGCATCGTTATTCGTGCTGACTGCGAAACATCAGGCTATCATGCCCACTCTGCTGATTGTGCAAGTGGGGCTGGGAGCAGCTGTGCGAGAACTCAACGTGACCCCCGTCGCGACACTTTCACAATTCGAAGTACGCGACAACTCCGCGTCCGTCGTGCTCGACACGTTGGGTGGCTCTATGCTCCCGACGGCTCGACGGCCAATAACTTTCTCTCGACCCAGTCCTCATGGTGAGGAGGCGGCGCGCTCGACGGAGACTATTGAGCTTGCGGTTGTGAGGAAATCAAAAGCGGTATCTCTAGACGATAGGCGCCCGTGAAGCCTCGATCATATCGGCCAAACAACCACGCAATAATAGTTCAATACAGGATTCTATGTACTATGATTTATGACCCAAAGGTGGGTGTTTTCCAAGTCTGGCCAAAACTGTGTTGACCAATGGATCATGTATTACCGCCCGGATAATCCGAGGGGAACTGTCAGCTCAATTTTTCACGGAGTGTTGTCGTGATTTATATTTTATTTACATACCTACAATACACTCAAGTATTTACAACAACTTGTGTACATGCGAGGGTTCTGTGTCTTCAATTTGAACATGCCAAGCAAACAGTTCAGTAAGTGTCATGTGTATAAAAAAACATGACGTTGGGATTGCCTAACCTTTGAATATCCTCTGTTGATGATCATCGCGTGTTTGAATAGCTACTTAGCAAACGTTGTTCGACGTCAGGAGTTCCCTTGATGGAAATGCACTCGAGCTTCATGAACTCAGCTCACAACAGAATAAGTACTTACGCTGGGCTCGCACAATAAGCAATAACGCCTGGCACCTTGATATCCCAGTCCTACATATCGATAAACCCTTTCTAGACCTAGTATGTTTTCCTAAAATTCTACCTTTCAACTCCCTGTCCAACGTCAGCCGTAACCATTCAAATCACAGAAATTACGGAGACTTGGGGAACTTATATCATTCAGGAACTTGATGAATGTACGAATCTATAAATATCGAATACAAGCGCCGTGGGCTCTGAGCGAGTGAGTACTTGAAGACTACGGAGAGGTGATGACGGGATTTAGCCTTTTAGCTTGGCTCTACGACATTCTCTCCCCCCTACTATTCCAAGTTCTGAACGCATACCTCTCCCGCCCCCGCTTCCTGCGGAGTTTCTAAGCAGAGGAAGCAAAAAGTGTAAACTATGGTCAGCGCAAATGATACGACGACGCGTCTCGTTTCCCGGAGCACCTCAACAAACCCAATTGGGCAGGAGTTTAGCTTGTCAGAGGCCGACTTGACGCCATTTTTGTCGGCGTTTCTGGTGAGAGCCTTATATTGACGTGAAATAGATGCGCCAAAACTCACAATTGTGCGATAGGTTGAGTCTCTGCTTTATGGTACGCTTCGATCCCCGTATCTCGTCTTTCTTTGATCATGGAGTGTAATTACAGGGATTCATGTCATTCTTTTCTTCTTCTGCATACGCGTGCTGCTCCTCCGCCGGAGAAGTAGGATGCAACTAGCAATGTTGGTCTCTGTGGTGATTATGTTTGGACTGGCGACGGTGGACATCGGGATATCGTGGCATCTCGTCCTTCGCAAGACGCGGTTTCTGTATACCGGGACGACGACGAGGTTGCAGGGCGCGGTTTATCCTAAATTTGTTATACACCTAATTAATAAGTTAGCTTTTTTTGTCTCTACGGTTGGGTTTGGGAAGGCTGATTTTTGGATTAGTGTGATTGCAGATAGTTTATTGGTGCGTCTTTAGTAGCTGTCGGCCTCTTCCACAGTTGACTGTATGTGTGCCTACAAGATTGCCCGATGTTATGTGGTATGGGGAAACCGAAAGATTATACTCTACATCAGCGTGCTTGCACTGATTATCGGAACGCGTACGTCCTCTCTTGAAACCACATCACGCCGTCGAACTCATACTCATCACTGGCAGTGTTCGGTATCCTCAGCGGGACAATTTCTACAGTCAAAAATCTCATCGGGGTGTATATCTTAATCCTCTTTTGTTTGAACTTCATCCTCACAGCCTTGACGGGTAAGTCCGCTGTGGTTCTGCTCTGTGTTATGGATTTTGATAAGAGAGTTCACGTCCAGCGGGTAGGATAATGTGGATAGCGCAAGAGGTGAAGAAAGCACTGGGTCCCCAGATGACGCCGTATTATCATTTTGCTGTGGGCGTTCTGTGAGTTTCCATTATTTGGGTTTGGACGAGGCTGATTGGGTGTGAGTTGGTAGTGTGGAATCTGGGATGATTTATACGGCGTCGACGTTGCTTGTCTTGATTTTTAACAAGTCGATATATGTTGTATGTCTTTCTCTACCTGCGGGCTTCCAGCAAACAGTGACATGCCCTTTGCAGATATTGGCATGTGTCATAGTCCTCCGCGTCGTGGTATGTTCCCCTTAGGCTTTAGACTTGTGACCACACTGCAATGTTCACGGTTGTGCAGTGCATCGGGCCTATACTCATCATCGTGCAGATTGCACTCGGTCAGTCTACGTCAGATGTCAAGACGACGATGACGAGGCTCCAGGGAGGCACACAGCAGATTGTTCTAGATACAGTTGTCAGTGAGGCGTACGAGGCAGAGAGAGATGGAGATAACGAACAATCTAGGGAGGAGGTAATGATACAGAGGAGGGCGTCTGTTAGCATGATAATGCCTAAATCTTAGGATGATACTCAATAATAATCAAATCAAATGTTGCAGATGTTTAAGAAATGCTACGCCGGCAAGGTGTGTTGGCTTCGTTGATATTGAAACGTTTGGAGAGAAATTGACACGGATAGCGAATGTTACATGGGCGGACATAGTGACGTTGTTATGATTCGAGCAGCTGTCCGACTTGCTTTTCCACCTCTGCTGACGAGAGACCGTCCAGTTCGACGTGCCTTTCTACACCGCGTTCTAGAGATGACAAGTATCATTAGCATTGTAAGAGTGTTGAACGGGCACGAACACGCAC
>QFFD01000636.1:0-12894 GCA_003314615.1 Pholiota microspora
TTGAGTGGAGTTGCTAACGAAGGATTTTCGTTCATTTTAATTGATCGTACGCTTGAAAACGATACAACTTGCGCGTTGCAGACCTTCTGGTGCAGACGTTTGCACGACGGATGGTCATGCCGCGTGTTTGCCGCATGTCAGTACATCAGGAGGTTTCAAGTAATATGATGCGCTATAGGTTGATGAAACCGCATCTTCAGCGTCGTGCGTGACTTATGGCTATCACTATCTCAAGCAGCGGATTCCTAAGCTTACTTTAAGCGCCCGCCGGCGTTGACCGCGTTTCGGAAATAGCCGGAACTTATGCTGCAAAATGAGGAAAGTCTGCGAAAGGTACTCAGATCTGGATGTTAGGCATAAACTGATGAATCATCCATGTTGAATATTGGTACTCAATGATATACATCATGTCCAACCACGATTCATGTTGTACGTGCCAAAATTAGAGGTCTGTTATAATTATCGTCTACATCAATTAGATTACTGTTATACGTTCAATTATCTATGTGTCAATATTCCGCGTCCCCCTTCTCCAAAATCAAGTCTCGAGCTTCTTCGGATCTAGGGCTGATAGAACACTTGAAAGGAGTCTTGTGCCTAATGAACCAATCGATGTACGAGTAAGTAAAGACAGATGATGAGAATAAATTGCCAAAGAAAAAAAAAACACACAGTAAAGCGCCGAAATCAGTATAATCGTCCTCGATTTCTATCTCATTGCCGAGGTCGTCCTTGGCCTTGCTGATTTCAAAGCTGGAAAGTAGAGACGTAATCATCATCCAAATCTAATTGAAAGTCAGAAATTCCACATCGATACCGTGTAAAAGCTGCGGGACTGACGATAGAGGTCGCAACATGTTTTCCTACGCAAACTCTAGCATTGTGGGTGTGAATTACGAAAAAATGCTGAGCAGTATCTACAAATGCTTACCTGCGCCCAAACCCGTATGCCAATATGTGGTCGTCATCGTTGATCTCTCCGTTCTCATTGAGGAAACGTTCCGGTTTGAAAAGGTAAGGTTCAGAATAGCGTTCCTCGTCATGGGTCATTGACCTGTTCGTAGTAAAATAGTGAATGGCCTGTCATGGCAGTTGAATCGAGAACAGGTGCTAACCATATGTTTGCAATGCAAACGGTACCTTTGGGGATAAAGTAACCTTTATATTCGTCGTCCTCAGTAAGCCTATGAGGAAGGCCGAGCGGAACGGGTGGCATCCAGCGCATTAGTTCCCGATACATGGCTTCCATATACGGCATTGATGGGCGATCCTCGAAGTTGGGGAGCCGAGATCCCCCAGTGATGCGGTCGATTTCTGCTTGTGCTTTCTTCTGGATCTCTGAATGAGTTGCCATCAAGTAGAGGAACGTCAAACTCAAAGAAAGGGTCTGACCAATAAGCTGTCAGTATTCTCGTTCTGCATCCAACACTCAGGTTCGTACCGTATCGGAAGCCCCAACATAAATGGTGTAACCTATATCACTTACAGTCCTTTCATCCTCCGCTGAAACGTTCTTCCCTTTCGACTCCAGGTAGTTCGTAACAAGAGAGGGCACACTTGTTCCTTCTTCCATTCTTTTCTTAACCCAATCGAAAGGACTTTTGATTAGATACTCGGTCAATTTTTGGACTTCAGCAGCTGTTCTCCTGGTCGATGCTCCAGGGAACCACGTAGGGACATGTCGGAGTAAAGGGAAAATGTTTATGAGACTCGCTCCTGGGAGCAGTAAACGCGCACCCATGAGGAGGCTCTCGTCCGCTAGCTTTACCCATTGATTGTCGAGTGTATCCACGTCGTAACCATACATAGCGGCCAGTGGAATGGCGGTAGAAAATCTGAAGGTGATGAATCAGCTTAGCTTCTTCGATGGTGCACGATACATACGTCTTATTATGCTCCTCGAATCTTTCAGGACTAGTAAGGAGGCCTTTCAATAGATCAGATATCTTTGATTTAATCATTGGCTGATAGCCAAGGGCGGCTCTGGCGTTGAAGTTTTGTTGGAAGATTTTACGGTGCGCTCTCCACTTTTCACCGTATTGGAGAAGTCCACTGTTATGGTCCCATCCCAATCTAAAGAAGAAATTTAAACAAGGTTGACTCAAACGTATGCAAGCGGCATGAACGTACAATTTCATCATCGGTACCACTTGTCTGTCGGAATAGATTCTGCTCCTCCTGTCGAAAAGTTCCTCTGCGTCCTCTTGCTTGTTAAGAACAAGGATATGATTTCCGAGTGTACTCGCAAAGAGGATGTCGCCTGAATTTAAAAGTCGCGGGTTAGATGCTTCGGCGGGGGCTGTACGATTCAATACGCACTGTGATACTTCTTTCCCCATTCCACAAACACTCTCGAAGCAAATTTTGATGGAATGTCAATGAGGTTGCCAATCAGTGGTTTCGGTCTTGGTCCAGGAGCATAAGACATGTGGGTTTTCTGTCTTGAATTCCCCCAGAACAATTTAGCTATGCCAGCGAGGAGAAGGGAAATGATGATAGATGTAAGGTAGGAAGCCATTGGCGTTGATTAAGATGGACTATAGAGATAAAGAAATAAAGAAACAAAGAGATATTGGGACAAGCAGCTGGTTTCAAGACTCCTTTATATACCTTACAGTCGTCTACGCTGGCAACTTTTATCATTATAGATCTCCACCTTCCGCTCGTAATGGACCGTGTCGGTCTGCAAGCTTAGCATACGGAATCGGGGATCTTCCTAACAAAGAATTTTTGCTGCTATTTTGGGAAATTCCTCTTACCCTGAGTGACTACCTGTGCTATAGCTTTCTGGGTATAAATGTCATCATTTGATTCTGTCTGCGTGCATTTATGCAATGATATACTTATGTTTTACGTCGACCACGAACCCCTTAGCTTGATTCCAAACTGGTGACTCGGATCTGCTGCAAGATGCATTATGCTGAGGATCTTTGAATGCTCACAAATCCTCGAGTGTTTCCTACTTACTATGCAAAGCTTCTGATTCTCTTAGCTCAATGTCATATGTTATAGCATCTGACTGTGTTCTACTTAGAGTTACTTGCCATGGTCTACGCTTCGGGTGTAGCTGGGCTGTGCAAGCATTTAGAGTACCGGGTCATCGGGAAAGTGGTCAGAATCCTAGTTGCTACATGGCCAAGAGAAATCAACGTCTTGTTGCAGATTTGGAAATTCCCCGTAAAAATAAATTAAAGGTGAACGGAATCAGCAGGCCCACTGAAGATTTTTCTATGAATGGCTGAAACTATTAAGATACGAACGTACCATTCGTGTCGACAGGATCGCACAATTGACGGAGGAGGCGGATATAACAGTTACCGACCCTTTCCTGTGCAGTACACATATCCGTACTTGACCGAGATCCTAATGGTAGACGGTGAAGGGATAATCATATGAGGTTCCTTACTTTCCGGCGTTCCGACTGCTCGACAGCAATCCTCCAGAACAACCGTCCGAATTGATGATTCTGTCGATACTTGATGCAAACCGCCATAATCTGATATATAACGCAAGGAATGTAAGCCAGAAAAAGGATAAGCAGATCTGGAATGTGCAACAGGTCCTTGAAAATAATCGTGTGCAACAAAAAGTATCATCAGACGGATTTGTCAATATTTGACATGACCAAAGCCAGGTCTAATGATGTAAGCGACGAGACGAGATTAGATAGCCGCGCGCGCCGCTGTGGACGATGGCCACAGTGGCATGCACTTTTGTTCTTGTATATATGATCCGCCATTACTTTCCCTCTCTTCCTGTTCTCATCTTTGGTATCTCACACAGCTCGATAGGCTTAGCCTGGATCTATTTCCCCACCCTGCCACTTCTCTCTCTCTTTTCCCCTTTTTTTGCACTTTATTTTGTTTATGTTGACCTGCACACTATTCTCGTAGCATGCTACTTTACCTGTGCCGGCCCCTGCCGGCCCTCCGCCGTGGGAAGGAGAGCTTGGGCGATCAAAATTCATTTCGCGTTTTTCACCCATTGACAACTCACGGACTCCTGTCCCACCACAAGACCTTTTCATCTCTTTCTCTTTCTCTCATTTCATCCTCTCGGAGGCCGGCATGATATTACAAGTTCAACAAGTCACGTGCGACATGGCTGTGTCGTGACTCGTCGTATTTACCAATTTTACTAATACTTCCAATAATAGTGTGATGTTTTCTTTCTGACTCATGAATTACTTCTTCCAAGTTTGAAACTCGCCTTGAGGCTTCGACATTCATTCTGCACTCATTGTATGATCCCGCACTCATTACTCATGCGCACAGCATATCTAAAGCTGTACTTTCAAAGATCGAGATAATCAAATAGGAAACGTTTCCAACGCGAGGCTTGCGTGTCGTTCATGCTTCGCATGCACATCTGGTAGAAACTGCTGTGCCCGAAGGTCGTGTCTGGTTTGGAAACGCACGGGGATCTGTTGAATGTAACTTCTACAACCTATATTGTCTATCTCTAGCGACATTTGTGTCTCGTATCCTCTGATGACGACCATGCACTCACGCAAAACTATAACCATCGTCACCTCCCCCGCTACAACGACAAAGTCTCTCCCAACATCTTTTGGGTCACTGTCGTCACCAACCACCAAAGCAGCTCCAGTATATCGCGTTGAAGAACGCAGTCGTACGATATACGTGTCCTCCGATGTCGATCCATCTCAATGGGACACCCATAGCCTGAATGCCATCTTTAGTTTGGCGGAGGTGCCAGAAAGTGACCGAGAAACTCCTAGTGAGCAACCTATCCATAGGACTCAATCATATACCGATACACAAGTCATTCTTTCGGAAGAGGCGGCAGACAGAAGTGATGATTCGAGAGTGACTTCCCCTCGTATCAGCGTCTATCGCGCACGGCGTGCGGGAAAAAGCGCTAGTGCTCCACCAACGCCTCCCCTTCCCGATTTTACTCACATTGGTTCTCCTTTCACGATCCCTGCTATTTCTAATCCCAAACGGATTCTCTTCTATCATAAAGAGGATCCTCATTACGGATTTACGAATTTTTCGCCTCATCCTGTGATATATAATGGGAAAAGATATCCTACAAGCGAACATCTATTTCAATCATTCAAAGTAAGTTTCAAATTCCAAAAAATGAACTTCGCCTCAGAAAATTGACTTCCTTTTTTTTCCCTCAGTTTCAAAAGCATCGTCCAAACCTAGCAGAGCATATTCGAACATGCTCAGAGAGACCTAGTGTCGCCTTTTCAGAGGCCCGGCGCTTCCAACCTGAAATACGACCGGATTGGAAACAAGTGAATATTCAGAAAGTAGGTCATGCTGTCCTCAACGTGTGTCTCTGTTGCTGAGTAGCTTATTCCAGATGGACGAAACATTGTTCCACAAATTTACCCAACACGCGGATTTGCGAGACGAACTGTTGGCTACAGGGGATGCCGAACTTATAGAAGTATGCTCTATCAATCACATCGTTCCATTAAGTTACTGAACAGTGCTTCAGGACTCAGACAAAGATGCGTTCTGGGGAGTAGGCGCAGATAGACGGGGCCGAAACGAGCTCGGAAAATGTCTAGAGAGACTGCGAAGTAAATTACGTGGTGACGAATGCTAGATGGCTGGTCCATCGATAATAGCCTCGTTGCTTGCCTGATATCCTGTCTCGTGTTTCGAGTGGAATGCTCATGCCGCGTGTTCGTGTTTGTACCTTATACGGTATGGATGATATTGCTTGATCTTGAACACTTCGTGCTGGATCATTGTCTCTCAAGAAGATGTCCTCGAGGAAGAGGTGTGTGTACGCCCTTATTAAAACCAAGGCTTTGTAAACGCTATACAATCGTGCTTTCCCTCCCCTCCCTTGCCCTGATTGATACCTATACCAAACACAGAGATCAAGATGGCCACATCTGCTCCAGTAACCTCCGGTCAACCTGCTCAGCTATGTGATGTACGTTGCCACAAACTCTACAAAATTTAAAAAAAAATCTTAGGCGATCGTTCTAGTATTGCCACCACAAGCCCAAATTTTCTAACCATTCCTACTGCTCGAAGACCTGCGCAGGTCAAGCTGCGGCCCTCTGCAATGTGAGTTATCTCGTCATCACCTCGGTGATCATGATCGCTCATTATACCTTCAGCATTGTCATAAGAAACCAAAGTTCCAAAACTTCGACTATTGTGGCAAGAACTGCGCTGCATTGGCCAACCCTGGAGGGAAGTCGAGAAATCCCGTAGCCGCACCTGCTGCACCGCAATATGGCGGGGGACCCAAGCAACCGAATTTCAATTCGAACGGAAATGGTGCACAAGGAGCGTTTGATCCCATCCAATTAGCCAGTGCGTCTTGAATTGATATCGAACGTGGGTCGAACGTCGCATGAATACCTGTCTCTTGATTCTAGAATTAGTGGCACAACACATCCCTCAGGTTCAGGCTATGTTTAACCCTGCATCTCAAGCTCAAGCTCAAGTCCAACCTGGCCCGGCGGCACCCATGCAGATGCAACAACAGCCCATCATCTCAAACCCTTTCGCCAATCCCATTCCACAATCCAACCAAGCTCCGCACGCGCCCTCAAATAATCCCTTTCTTGGCCCTGTCCAGAGCACCACATATCCCACAAACACCGCAGGCGCAGGCGCAGGCGCGTCGCAGCAGAGTGCGGCGATGATGAACGGTGCGCCCACAGCTCACAAGTTGACGCCCCCCGAATCTCGCCCCTTGTCTGGCGCTCAACCGCTTATTATTAGTGCGCAACAACCTTCCAGTAATCTTGAGTGCCTTATCCCTGGCTGCGGGCAGCCTGTCCACGTTGACGCGAAAGGCGTGAAGACAAGTGAATACTGCTCAATGCGGCACCGCGAGTACGTGCTTTCGTCGTTTTTCTCTCATGAACTACATTTCTGATGCGTATTGATAGGGAGGCGGTCGCTATTGGGCTCGCATCGCCCTGTATCATGTGTCTGACGTTTCCGCAAAGCGAGATCGATTATTTCTGTTCGAGAGGGTGTAGAGAGGAGTCGTTGAACAAGCAGGTTCTTGCGTCAGATGAGGGGCAGTAATCCCTGCACACCATTTCATTCCCGTGAAGCTTTCCCCCGATCAATAGGCTTCAGTCATTTGGGCGTAGGCATTATTTGACAGATCTTCAGATGTATTACATTGGAATATAGTATACAATTCTAAGCTCTGCCACACGCCTGATTTTCGGCGAATAAGTTAATTAAACCATAAAATCTGAGCGCGAGTGTTCAGTGAAACTAATATCGGGCTATTATACAATCATATGGTCGAGATCTCCGACTTGGAGATGCTATTTTAATAATCCTATATAACTGGTAGTTTAAATACAGCAGGGGATGTGGGAATCGATGAGGACTCAAAATAGAGAGCGCCGTTGGTCCAGTTTTGGAAGAGGCAGGTGTTTGTGGTAGGGGATGTAAACGAATGTGAAAGATATTAGACGGCTGTTATAGAAGTAATATAAAATAAGATAGAAGAGCTTGACTAATTCGTTGTCAAGATCCCGTTTTACGAGAACCAAAAGGAAGAGATGAGGTTCATTATTTGAACTCGACTCTGGGAAGAGCACGAAGCTTTTGATCGTTTGGGGATCAAGTTCCTATTGGAAGATCAGCACATCCTTGCAACGCATACAGGAAACGCTTACCACCGACGTGTAGCGGAAGGCTTGGGACAAGTATGCATATCGAACGGGTGTTCATACGTGTTCTTGCAGTGGTAGCAAATGACTAGGCTGATAAAATGGCCGTGTTGGGTGGAACGATCAAAGCATCGAAGGTCAATACGCACTGGTCGGCTATGTCGTGGATATGGAGGTGGCAGATTAAAGCATGGGTATTGGGTAGTGAGTTACCGCAACCGAAGCGTGGACAAACGATGCGATTTTTTTGGCCAGGAAGTGGGTTACATTTGTTGGCCGCGTCCATTGCTTCCTGAAACTATACGGGAACAAAGAATCTTGTGTATTAGATGAAATGGCGAGGTTATTATAAGAAAGAACCCACCACTGCGAGCAAACTCCGTTGACGCGCAGCATCTAAGTTGACTCTGAGCTCTCTGGACCCGATAATGGGAGCGTATTGTTTTTCTGGAAAACTCTGCGTCGGGCCCTCTTGTGAATCATGCACCGCCAGAAGGTCTGAATCAGAGTATCTCGGCGGGGGATAGTCAAGGGTGGAGCTAGAGACCTCAGGACCGATACACCGCATGCGATACATCATCGCAACCTTCTGCGCCTCAGTAACTTCGGTAGCTTGAGGCAGTGGCTCGTGCAAGTCTAGAGTCACCATCTCCCAAGAAGTCTCGTCACTTTCCTGACTACTCCTGGAGTCAAGAATGGAAGGACGTGAGCTAAAATACGCTCCAAAACGTCGATAATGTCCAGCGCTATATGAAAGCTTGTTGACCCTCGGAGCGGACTGCCCTTCAGAACGCCCAGCACCCTGAGTACGGTCGAGATAGCCGCTGAACGAGTTCATGTGGGAAAAAGAAAAGAAAAGTGCCGCCGAGAGAATGTGGGGAATCCAAGAGCACAGGAATTTTTTCGACGATGGAGATGAAGCTCGTCTTATATACACTTCTTCAAAGGCTTATTTGTCGCTCATCAGTGCGGTTACAGTCGCCGCCAGTTGCACGAAACAACCATTTCCGGTTAATTAGAGACCCAGTGTTTTACATTGACAGTAAAATTGCGGACTTCGGTCTGAGAAAGCATTGCTTGTCTTGTTTCTGGAGCTGGAAGCAAGGCTGAAGGCACGAATTGAAGGTGAAGGTGATTTTATGATGGCTGCAAAAAGAAATGTCACGACCACACGTGGCATGTGACCCGCCAGAATTACCGTCACTTCCGTCTAGATTTGCCCGACATATTCCACTACTCTTGCTCTCCGTTCTACATACCATTATCCCTTTACTGAACAGCCATTTGGCCTTCTCAATAGTAGCGATTATCTACCATGCTCTTGAACAATTGCGCAGCCTTCTCGAAACGAGCTCCAACCTTGTGGAGGTCGTCAGCACTGCCCTATTTTGAGGTGTGTCGACCGTCAACCCACGGAACGCGACGAGCAGTTGGAACTGCTCTCTCGACTCGTTCAATTAATACACCACCTGCATATGAAGGCCACATTCCCTTAAATTGGTTTGAAACGGCGTTGCTCACTGTTGGATCGGCTGTCGTTTCACTAACGGATCCCAGGAGAGGAGGTAGGAATTATGCTGCCTACCACTGTTCGCCTCACTAGAAATACTATAACAGACATGGTTGCCGCGCTTGGGGAAACGACTGCAGGGCCTACACTTTCGCGTTTGAGGGATCGGATGCTCGAAAGCCCGGAAGGACGCCAAATCCTCAAGGACAGGCCACGCGTTAATTCCAGTACAATCGACATGAACAAGCTTTATGACTATCCAGAAGGCTCTTTTGGCCGAGCGTATATTACATGGCTCGAAAGATGCGGGGTGACTCCGGATACGCGGGAACCTGTGAGTAGATCAACGGCCATCTAAGCACATTTCTCATGTTCTTTTAGGTCCATTATATTGATGACCCAGAATTGGCCTATGTAATGCAACGATATCGTGAATGTCACGACTTCTATCACTGCATCTGCAACCTTCCCGTCAACGTCGAGTCTGAGCTTGCATTGAAGTACTTCGAGTTCGCAAACCTTGGCCTCCCGATGACTGCCCTGGCAGCTGCATTTGGTCCCTTGCGTCTTACAGAAAAGAAGCGTGCGAGACTCTTCTCGGAATACGTCCCTTGGGCGCTGAAATGCGGGGGTAGCGCGCAGAGTCTGATTACTGTGTACTGGGAGAAACGATGGGTAGAAAACGTTGAGGATATGAAGAAAGAGTTTGGTATATGGGATGCTCCGGAGGCTCGTTGGAGTAAACCTTTGAACGAAGCAAAAGCAGCAGCTGAAGTGAAGAGACAAGCGGCAATGGATTCGGCGGGGCAATAATCAGCGCGTTGTGTGTGTAATTATTCTTGTCAATTCACTCGTTTTCCAGTGACTGTCTAGACTAACAGAAAGAATTTCCTCCATTCAGTGTTTTACATTCCACTGCACGGTTATATCAAAGGCGAGACGATTTCTCTGATCTCCGTATGCTTCTCGGAAACGTTGATGCGCCCAGTGCCCACAATCTCTCCGTCTACTTTCAACCCCACGTTGGAGTGGGTCCTATATGTTTGGCTTCACTGGCGTACTTGAATCTAGATGTTTTCCGCATGGAGCTTGACCGAACAAATCATACCCGCGCGCAGGCTCTCACTAGCTCTCACTTTTGATAACCACGCAAACGGTATCATATAACATGCGGTCCGCGAATTTCTTACCAATGCGCTGTTGATGTGCTATGCGTATGACGCTCCATTCCCCCTAGGTTCCTGGATAGCGTTTTAGGGAACAAGCTTGAGCAGTGTTCAGGTGCCTTGCTTCGGTTCGACTAGGAGCGTCACTGACGCTCAATAACACATACAATCAAGACTTCCGACATTGGTCCGGTCAATGTCTTGCGTCACTCTCTCAACGTTCAACCCGCGGCGTATCGATCTGAGGTAGGCTTTCAACGTTTCAATGGCCTCTAGTAATGCTTGTTGATTGCTGTGATTACTTGCTAAAGTGATACCGCTTTTTCGGCAACATTGGTCCCGTAGGGCTTTGTGTGAGCCTAGTGCACTCTCGAACAATATTCTGCATTTGTTTAGCACCACAGTGCCTCGAGGCGCGTATTTGGGTTTCGAAGCTTGCAATACGACGTGCGAGATAACAGTTGTGGTCTGATCTATGTCGCAAGTTTTTTCTCCGTAAAACATTAGCTCTCATTCAAGGAGATATCTATTGGTGGACAACATGTCCACTTACTAACCTCTTCTCGATTTTTCTTTCTTTCTCATCATTAGGACTTCACTGCATGGTCTTAAGCATAGTTGTGAGATCAAGTGTGCTTCGGTACGTGCTTTCCAGAACTCCAAAAATATCTGCATTTTCTGTTTCAACTACATGCTTTTCAGGGCATCGATTTTGCTGGTTCACTGCATATTTCCGTTCATTCAGTTGGCAATTGAATGAAATTGTTCCTCTGCCAACACCACTTATGCTAAATTGGGGAATTGTTTTTCCCCTTCGTCTGGCCGTATTTCCGCGTACACCCAATCATTGTAATACCAGGACTTTGACGCACCGCATTACGAGGTATCATACGTGCAGTGCTGGGTAACGCCTACGCGCATGATTTGCTCGCAGTACGAATCAAGTAAAACGCTAATTAGATTTACCCATGACATAAGGGCATAAAAAGGTTAAGTTTGCCCATTTGACGCGTTCCCTTTGCAATTTTTGGCCCATTTAGACAACCTACACGCTAACCTGCCCAGTGGATCTATTTATCTCGACCGAATGTAGCTTTAGGTTAACATGACCATAGAACCCACAATCTTTCCGGTGTCCGGATGACGCGCGTCCTGAGGCCTGAATGTTAAGTCCTGACGCTGAAAATGCGTTACGGTAGCGCGCTTAGAGACTGAGATTTCGGTGCCACACATATAAGTAACGACAGATACTATTTATAAGAGGCACATACGTACCTGAATATCGAACGCTAATTTATAATCCCACCACAACATATCTTTAAGTTCGCTATCCTTCCTCGTGCCCATGATGAACACCTCCAATCGTTCGTTCAGAAGTCAACAGGGAAGTGTAGAAGGTAGCTCCAAAACTATTGGAACGCGTAATAAAGCCTTTGTACGTGTCTTGAATAATAATTTATGGGGCCACTCATAAAGGAATTCACCTCCATAGCGTCCACCTACGTTCTCTGGAGATTCGCTCTCGGTTGCCGAGGCACTGGCTTCCCCCGTGAAATACGCTATCTTTCTGGCTCTAGGATGCGAGTTTATCCGAGCGCTGGAACCATTTCACGGCTCCTCGTGTAAATTCGGATCTATGCGCTCCTCAGCTAGCATTGGTGCCTTGGGCGGTGGAGTCTTGACCGTGGTACATCTTTCTCTTTCGCTGAGAAACCATCTTTATACTCCCCGGGATGACTCGTCGAGTCTATACTCCCTTTCCAAGTCTCTTTGCCAGGCCCTTTGGAAGGAAACCGTGTTCAGTCTTTTCGCGGCTCTCATTGGCGCTGCAATGCGTGGCGTCCATTCCTCCCATGACCTTGCGTGCGCTGCAGCGGCGGCAGTCCCTGGACCCACTCTCGCGTTGGTTGGCATGTTTGGAGTTTTGCTTCTGATAATCGGTGTTGCATGGAGTAGAGAAAGGTTAGAAGATTTTATATGGAGATATTGAGTAGTTCTTTCCTCAACTTTTCTCTGCAACCACATATGTATGGCATCGTTCCTGCCACCCCACTTCAAGCCGTCATACCCTAGCATATCCAGTATTCATTAGTTCTTCTAACTCTCCCTGTGTATTTAACATAATATAGTAGTTAGCTTTTCGACACGATGGACTACAAAGTGTGTACCCTACCTGATACACTATGCTATATCTACAACAAAATCAAGGTTTGAATAAAAAATACTATTCCGCGACGTTGATTTGTAGAATTCCTATTTCAGATTGTGGCAAGGTACGGTTAGCTTGAATTCCGAAGACGTCGATCGACATTTCTCTGCGATTGACATATACTTTTGACATAACTTTGTCAATGAATTTACGATGTCTTTGACTCTGTTCGGAAATGGCAAAGCAGGCAATAGCCATTGTCATACACTGTACAGATTGTGTTAATAAAACGTTGATTGATTGTGCGTGAATTTAGGCTCTGACGAATGCACAAACACGTAGATCGCCCCCTCTCTGCAGGTTTTGGCATTGTGCGAAGTCAATATATTCCGACGTAGATAAGTAACACTTGCCTCGACTTTGCGCTATACTT